>VDFB02138653.1:0-23694 GCA_007258455.2 Sequoia sempervirens
GCCTCAGTTGAGACTACAATATAGTGCTTATAGATCACATAATGGTGAAAGTACTAAGTCCACTACGATAGTCCAAACTCTTGCAAATGCAAAAGTTTAGTGCTCATTGAGATTTGTATTGCATATGCTGATGAACTAATGTTAATGAGGGCATGTTGTCAACATAGTGATAATGCCACAATGAAGTTCACATGAATGAAGTGAGGATTACTATATTACTAGCAGCTTTCAAAGGGATAATGGAACATACGATGAATTACGACATGTCCAGGGTTTTACTATAGCACATGAAGTTGGTTGTTGAGATTATTACAGCAATAATGGAGACAACTTTGGTGTATGTGAGTAGAAGGAAAGATTTATTTTATGATTAGCTATGGGATAACATTTGGATGGAGGTGCTATAGCATACAAGGGATAAAGAAACAAGACCAACATGGGATAATGGAAGATATGGTGAAATAATAGAGGGTACAATGGGATGGGAGTCAAATTCAATAATGGAACATGGGATGGACTAAAATAGATTAATTAGATGGGCTAGGATGGGATAGCAAAATATAGCATGAACTATTAGAGGTTAATGGGATGGGATTAGGAGGGAATAAAGGAACATAGGGTGAATTAGGGAAATATAGTGGGAAAAGACCAAGAGGGGATAATGGAACATAAGGTGAAATAAGAGAGGGTAATGGGATGGGAATAGAAGGGGTTAATGCAGCATAGGATGGACTAGTATAGATTGATGGGATGGGATAAAAAATATAGGGTGGACAATTAGAGGTTAATGGGATGCAATTAGGAAGGAATAATGCAACATAGGGTGAATTAGGAGGTGTCTAGGGTTTGGATATAGTACATGAAGTGCGAACTTGACCTATGTGTAGTAATAATAGAGAAGAGTTATCTAGGATGAAACATGGATAAAGATGGTATAACATAGAATGGATAAAGGAACATAGGGTGGAACATAGGGGATCACAGAACATCTAGAGTGAAATAATAATGGGTACAATAAGATGGGAGTAGAAGGGCATAATGACACATAGGATGGACTAGAAGATATTAGTGGGATGGGCTAGGAGGGGATGATGGAAAATAGGGTGAACTATTAAATGTTAATGGGATGGGATTAGGAAGGAATAAAGGAACAAAAATTGAATTAGGAGAAGATAATGAGACACAATCAAGAGGGGATGATGGAACACATAATGGACTAGTAGAGATTAATTGGATGAGCTAGGATGGGATAATAAAACATTTAAGGTGAACTACTAGAGGTTAATGGGAGGTAATTAGGAGGGAATATTAGACCATAAAGTGAATTATGCAGTGTCTAAGGTTTGAATATAGGACATGAAGTGGGAAATTGAGGTGTGTAGTAATAATGTATAAGAGATTTGGTCAATAATGAGTAGAAGGAAAGGTTTCTTGTAATGATATGTGTATAAGATGAAATATGGAGGAAGGTGGTATAATATATAAGGTGTTAAAGATTGGGATATGTGATATAAAATGGTTAAAATATGTGTGATGATAGGAATGGAAGAATGAAATGGATGTTGAATGGTAAATATAATTCGGATCTCACAAGACCAACCAATGTTTGTGTTTCTCATTATTTTTTAAGATTTGTATATGCAAAATTATGAAAACTAGCTAACATTGTTTTTACAACACCATTAATGGTCAAGGCTACAGTGTAAGTTGTTTGAGGAAATGAATTGTGAGGTGTGGAGGTCAAAGGTCCACTAAGAAACTATTTGAAATCCAAAGCATGTTATGAGACAAAAAATTGAATATAACATTCAACTGTTCAAATGCAATAATAATATCTTTAATACTAGTTGCATACCTATGGACTCAATGTCAAGAATGAATAAGGGTCTATAGGAATGGGGCATGTCTCATGAACACTCCGACCCTGAAATTTCATCATATCAAAATTCTACTAATTTACTTATTCTTAAATTTTAAAATATAATTTAATAAACAACATTAAATGAACTTGCTGAATTTTACCTGAGTGTTAATCTAGAATGTATCATTCAGCAAATCATTTGTGAAGCCATCACCTCTACAACTGATGTAGGTTGTGTAGCTTGCATCCCGAGCACTCTAATAATCGTACGTGCAAACTGCACCAAAAGTGCCAAATGGTGGGGTGGAGCTTGGGGCCTACATGTCTCCTCCACACCAGGCTCTACTAGAGGCCTCACACACTATAAAATGGTCTAGGTGAGTGAGCCAATCGACTCCAACGTGTCCACCTCTACACTATCCTTAACAATGGAAGGAACGACAACATGCTCCACCATGGGTCTGGCCAAGGGTCTCAGTGCCAACTATGGATTATGTCATGCAGTAGGTCTATCATGTGTGGAGCCCCACCTCTACCTTGAAAGTATAAGATGTCAAAATAATTTGGCATCTTATTGAGGAAAAACTCACAATATATTTTCCTCAAAAAGTATTGTGGTACCTCATGGTTATTGCATGGAGGTTGGTCAAATACCATCCACCACACTCCCAAAATTTATTTTTAATTAACTCATGGTGGCACCAATGGATGGGGAACCTCCTGCATGCATGAGACAAAGGTGCATTAGTTCTCGGGTCTGTAAATAGGGCACACAAGTCAGATTTGTTAATTTTTTGTTTTTTCACATCTGCATATGACAAACCATGAGCATAAATTGTCTCATCTCATGCCTCTTATTTGACCAACAATTTATTTTCTTGCTCATTACTCCTACATGAGATACAATTGATTTCAATGATTCAGAAATCCCTCTCCTATAAGGGTGGGTTTCAGCATGCTCGGTTAATATTTCAATTAATTGTTCAATGTCTCTTTTATTATTTTCAATTTGATTTAGAATATGTTATTGTGTTCCTTGAGGATTCCTATGAATTGATGGAGGGGTTTCAGGTTGTTCTTGTATAGGAGGCTCTTCATGAGGGGGTGATTGTGAATTCTCAATGTTTCAAGGTGGAGATTCATTCATTGAAAATTAGAACAAAGTTTTATTCTAAAAACCTATTTCAATCTGCATTCCAAATCAAATTCAAAATAAATAGAATACAAATGCATACCTCTTCGCAATCTTCAACCTCTCTGACATGTTGGCGGCATCCTCGTGAAGAATTGCAAGGTAAGAGTGCAAAAAATGGATGAGATTTGGCGAGCACGAGTTGCAAAGCTCAAATCCTCCAAGCCAAGTTGTAGGTTGAAATGGAAATCAGGTTTGAAATGTGTTTTGGGATTTTAATTTACTTTTGCATTTGGTGCACGTCAAATTCGGTGCACTTTGGCGTGCGCCAAATGCTCAATTTGGACTTCTTTTGCTAATTTTTCCAATTTGGCATCAAAATTGTGTCACGGATTGGTGCACTTACCCCTTTTTCAAAGGGAAACCTTTTGAAGGAGCTAACCTCCCTTAATCCATAACTACATTTATTTCCTAGCTACAACCATTGAAACTTTTTTCCTACATGCATGAAGTCACACACATTGCTCATGTAATGGAGAATCACCTCACTATAAACCTTGTCATTGTAGGTAAACCATAAAACATAAGTTTTTGACTTATCCAATGATGTATTAGGAATACATACAGTAGAAGGGATAAATTATTTGGGAAGTAGATCAACAACTAAAAAAATACAATTTGTGGAGGAACAAGAAATCTCCTCACATGAGGGCACCCTACTACTACAATAATTGGTCTCTTTATGACCTGAGCTGAAGGAAAAAGAGAATGTCTCCAACTCAGATGGTGATAGAATATGTCATACTTTCCTATTGATTTGGATAGGGAAGCTCTACCTCATGTAGATCAAACACAAAACTTTAAAGCTTAGGTATATTATCAATTTGAGCAACAAGAGAATTACTTTCTTGACACGTGTCACTAATCAACATCATCAACGTTAGTATGTTGATCCCAAGTGAAACATTCAAGTTCATGCACAACATCCCCAATGAAAAAGGTCACATCATCTTGAATGAAGACCTCATATATTGTCACATTCAAGGATAGTGGAGAACCAACATACCTCATAATCACATGTATTGATGCACATTTCATCAACACAAACTTAGGTTTTGTTAGACACTTCAGATGAAGAACCAAATTCTTCAGTTTGCCTCTTTGTTTCAATTTCTTCTTCTTAGAAATTGGTTGCAATAACGTCATTTTTGTGATATCATATTTATTTCAGTAGTATCCATGTCATCCTTATGCATAGAAACATCATTAACAACCCCAAACTCTAAAAATGGGACAAAAGACGAAAAGCCATCAAAGAAGATTTTTTTAATTTTCACCATTTTCATCACAAGCTAGTATATGTTTTTAATAATCAAATTCATGAGATGATCTATCTAATTTCTCCATGTTATATGCACCTTCTTCCTTATGTAAAGAGGTGTAGGTGTCATCAGACCATAAGTATTCATTAGCTTCACCATCAAACATGAAATACTGCTCTCCCATATCATTGAAGTCACCCTCGTTCCAACTCATTAATATGGTTTCTTATTTTTCTACTTATTTTTGCTAATGTAGGCATAGGCATGATCTCCTCATCATTATTCATGACTTGGTGTTCTACTACTATAGTTGATTATGCTCTCTTTCTTCTTGTAGTAGGTTTGATATTTAAAATATCAATACAAATAAGGTTTCATCAACATAAAACTATATATTTTTCTTCTTAGACACTTCTCTCCTTTTCTCATCAAATCAACTAGCTTGCCAAACAACATGCCCACCTTTGAAAAGTGAAATGGTGCTAAGGGGGCTGATTTGGTAGTGAATCATAGAGATTTTGTTGAATTTATTGAGGTAGAAAAGGCCTCTGAGAGGGCTTCTCTTGTGGGGTAGAAAATTGAGAACCTCTGAAACTTGGGATTTTGTAATGAGATTTGGGAGAGACTAGTTTAGGCTCCCGCATAATATGTTTCTCCATAACTGCCAATTGTTTGATTTGTTCTTCCTCAGCAATAGTCAAAATAACATGACATAGATCAAGACACGATATAGGAAGGGTTTTTATCATGGCTAATTAATCTAGGTACACTACCTAGGAGGGATTTCGTAATTATTCAATAATCTTATAGGTCTAGGGATAATTTTCCCACACATAAGTAACACATTGAATCCCTAAAGATGACCTCTATCTAAACAAATACATAAATCCATGCAATCTCATAAAGAATTCAAATTCCATTTACTTCAATTACTTATTATTTGGAAACATTTTATTAAAGAGACATGATTAATCCATAGATATAATATTAGATAAAACGTCATACCATATTGGTAATACTTACCCTCATATTTGGCAAAGGCCACCATTATGAACTCAATCATAAGATCAACACAAATCTATGTGTATCTGAAAGGTGAAATAACCATCCCTAGCAAATGAGAACACCCATTGTTCCCCTCATTAGATTCTATTAGCTAAATTATGCATCATTATCATATACTAGTTATCTAGTTTCCTTAACTCTTTCATCATCATCTAGTACTAGAACTTTCAACCTCCAATTGCCTACTGTAGAGGGAAGGTCAGAAAAATTAGGAAGAACCCCAAACCTTGGAGTTATCTCCCACCCCTCATAAACCCTCCCCCTATGGACTTGAGGTCACAGGGGCATCCTTCACCCAAGGATTGCCTACATACTTGCTTCCAAATGAGATCAAAGTCACGTGTAGTTCTCCTAACAAGGTTTCTCTGAAAGGATGCATATGCATGATTTCCCCACAATCATGGATTCATTAATGTTTCCCCTCAGTTATTAACACTCAACAATATTTACAATAACACTTAACTATGCTCACAATTTAGAAATCATAAATCGAGGATCTTCAAACAAGGGCATTTAGATCTACACTTGACCCCCCAATAATGTTGATTCTTCTTTCAATGCAAGCATCTCCCATCCCTTACAATTGCCTATCAAGAATATCATGCAACATTTAGTACCTTGATGGTAACACAATATAGTTTACAACATTGGGTTTTATTTAGGATTAGAACAAGTTAACATACAACATGATTTGGTAATCTTAGATATCACAAGTGCATTGATTCTTGATATCTTGAATCACTATATTATACTAATGAGAAACCCCTTGAACATCATGTGTGAAAATAGCCCAAAAGAATAAATATCACCATTAGGGTAAATTTACTAGCAATAAGGGTAGCAATAATTACGATCTATTCACGATATGACATTCTACTAATATTATCAAGCATCACAATCCTATTAATTATGGTCCATCATCTCAATTAGAAACATGTCATGCCTCATAAGGACATGCAAAAATTATCTAAACTTTGAAGGACACAAGAAGAGTCAATATACAAGTCGTCTCTAAAAGTTTGGCAACACTATATCCATTGGATCAACATCTAAATACATACATCCCATAATAATGTATTCTTAATATCTCTTACCTTCTAGTGAAATCCAATACTTTTAAAATAGTCCAATTCTCAAAACATGAAATATTCACTCTTGCCACTTATAACTAAATATATAAGCCATGAGAAATCATTATATAGTATAATTACACATACTTTATCTCTTAACTCAATCTCAATGATACCATCAACTTAAGAGGCAATTGATTCTCGAATATCATCAAAAATATCAATTTACATCATTAAAAAATTGTTCAATATAATATAATTCAAGTGCCATTAAATAAAATTGATATACAGCTATAAACTAAAGTCATTATTGTATCTTTAATTTACTTTTTAAGAACCCTTCAAAGATATTATTCATTCTGAACTATTCTCCAAAGAACCTTCATGATTATATTTCCACAATAAGCTCACACTACAACAATATTTTAAAGAGGCACCATCATGCCAAACAAAATAAGCCTACTTCAACACTTCAAGGAATAAAAGCTACCCTAAAATACATAACGCAAAAGGAAAATGCACACACAAGGCAGGTGAATTGTCTACAAAAAGTTTGCAAGGAAAATAAAGGTATGCGTAGGGCACACGAACTGTTTGACAAAAACATAAAAGATATGTAAATACAAACACTCAAGCATGCATCAACCTACATTAATTATTACCCAAGGTAAGGGCTGTTGGACCGCTGGGCTGGGTCATAGGTGCACCCTTGTAGTAACAAAAAAAAAAAAAAAAAACTATTTCCAGATGATGGAATGCATAATTCTGAATTAAAAACTACTTTAGGAGGTTAAGAGGGTGAGGAAGAAATTTCTTTTGTAGACATTGACATCTTTCCCTGCCTCCTTTCCCACGGATCTGCTCGGCTCTGACTCAACTCAAAAGGAAAGTGCCATTCACAGTCTCCTCCTCTGCTTTTTACCACCCCCCTCCGTTCTTTATGGTGAATCTCCTCCCTTCTTAAGCGTTGATGGGTGTTCATAACCTGTTCAAAAGCTCTCATTTGTCGCAGGCAGGGAGAATGCTGGCAACGGTTGTGGAATGTGGCTTTACACCTGCCAATTGCGATTTTCTTGAAAGTTTCTCAACCCTCTTCAACAAATCCCTTTCGTGCATATCCTCCCCTCCAAGTATTCCATGAGATCTCATTTCTTTTGCCCCCTTTTCGTCCAACCTTCAAAACATAGTCTGTAAGCATACTGGTCTTCTGTCCCTCCGTAGCTGTAGCCTTACGAAGACATCAATGTTGGAGTCTGGTTTAATCCCTTGCTCCTTCTCTCAAATCGAAAATTCACTTAACACATCATATCTTTCAGCTACCCCTTGGCATCGAGCCAAGATATCAAGGGTCTCTCTCACAGTCCTTTCTCCTATGTGCAGATCTTGCTAACTAATGTAAGCAGACATTCTCTATGCCACAAATCCAGCCCTCCTATGTCCATTGTACATTACTTCTCCTATGCCTTCATGCATTGATTGACGTCCACACCTACACGCCATTCTTCTAGGGAGGTGCCCATAACAATGCCTTATGTGCTAACTACCGTTCTGCAAACTTTTATGGAGGCCAATATCCCACCGTCGTCCCGTCCATCCTATTCTCTTGAATGCCCTTTTTATTTCTTTCTTTTCTTCCACAGTCATCCAGTGGAAGTGGTAGACGTGGGGATGTGACAGAGTTTCTGTGGTGGATAACCTTAGTGTTTGCACCTTGGTCTTTGTCTTGATAAAGTTTTCTTCCTCTGCCATCACATGTAGGACCTTTGAGCATCCATACACTCTTATCTTTTCTACACTCTTCAAATTCCAATAACACTGTGGCAACATCTGCAATGCCTCACACTTCATTATTGTCCGTATTTTCTGTGAAGCCAGCGCTCCTTCCTCCGTTATTGGCAACTGCTCTATCTTCTCCATCTCTGCCATTGAAAATGCCTCCAGATTACGAAATGTTCCCTCCTTGCCAAATTCCTCTTGGAACTCCTCTATGTTGGGGTAAACAACAATATTCAGGTGCTTTAGACTCTGAAGCATGTGCAATGCGGGTAGTTGTTTCAACATGCCACAGTTGAACACCTTAATGTAGCTCAGATGCTGAAATTCACAAACTGAATTTTCTATTTGGAGTAGTTGAGGATATGAAAGGCAGAGTTTCCTCAATTTTGACATGGCAGCCAGGTCTTAGGGCAGGCTTTCCATATCTGTGAGAGACAAGTGTAGGCACTCCATCTGCTTCATGGTTCCGAGCATTCCTTCTTGAATTATCTCACCATTATTTTAAGTCCCAACCTTTTCAGTTGGTTCACGGTGCACAGATCATTAATTAAAAGCCGACCTCTTCTGCACTTATTCCACCCTATATTTGGAGAATTGTTTGCATCCAAGTATTCCAGAGACTCAAGGTGTGAGATCCCATAAGGCAAGCACTGCAGATGTTCACAAAAACTAACATCCAAAATATTTAATGAAGTCAGCTTAGAAATGCTGGATGGGAGTTGTGTAATATCAGATCCATAAAGATCTAATATTTGAAGGTTTTGAGAGCAGCGACAGAGTTGGGCAGTCTCTTGATTGGAATAGAGCGTAACCTGAGACAAACTAAATGATTCAAACATCCCATGTTTTTTGGCAATGACAAATCGAGGACCCTGAGAGTGGTCGTTCTCCCAATAACTGTTGAAAAGATTTTCAGACAATTTGAAAAGAAAAACAGAAAATTAAATCAGAATTGTAAAACCCAACACAAACAGAGAAACATCAAGATTTATAGTGATTTGTCTTAAAAGACTACATCCATTTTCAATAGGGGAATTTTTTTATTAATTCTCAATACAATACAATATTCAAGCAATAGCTTTATAATTCAGTCTCATCTTTAAAATGGAAAAATCCACCAGAACGATCAATTTCTAAATTAGCAAATACATGCAAAAAGAACATCCATTTCGAGTGTGAGAGAAACTGCCGTTATAATTAGAATATTTGGGCTTCACCGAACCCAACAATCTCCCACTTGAAGACCAAATATTGCTTGAGATAGCTGCTCAAAGATATCCCCCACTGCAGGGATTTACATCAGCCCCAACAAAGATTTTAGTTTCACCAAATTCTGTTTAAGAACGCTTTGGACGAGTCTCCTCCAAAGCATGTCAGATTTAATAACCTCCATGGATTTTAAGCTTTTCATTTCCTCTCCCACAACTAGAATCAAATCTGGACCTCCACCATGGCCCCAATCCAAAAGCTTTTATGTACACCACCAATACTGTACAAAATGATTCACCATTCTGTTATCAAAATCCTCTAGCTTGTAATCAGTAGGCCTTACATCAACACATCTTCGGCCCCTTTCAGGTGAAATCCTACCATTCTTCTTCATACTTCTTAGTTTCTCCAAAAACCTTTCAGCATCCTCCGGTATAGATTTTTCACCAACTACGTTTGTGCTATTAGCCTGGAATTTCTCCTCCTCCACATCAACAAACTCCATGTCCACAGCTCTGCCATTCTAGGTAGTATTAGCAACCTCCTCGTCTGTCTCTATACCATCTGCCTGGGACTCGAATAATGAATTATCATAAACCATTTCTACCTCAGGCTCGAATAATGGATTCTCATAAACCATTTTTGCCTCTTGATTCTTGATTCTCGGCCTCTTCCTCAGGTTCATCTTCAATTTCTTTTTCTTTTTGAGATCCAATTTCCTCAAAAGCCTTATTCTCAGCCTTTCTGAAGTCTTCTTGCATGTCAAAATCCTCACCTCCCAAATTCTGCAGGGCCTTTTCCCACACATACCTCGCCTGGGCAATGCTCAGGGAATCAGGATCAACATCATTCATCAAAACTTCAATGGCGAGATCAACAACAAAATAGACAAGAGATTCATCTACTTCCATTGGCAAATCAAATCTAACCTTTTTCCCTACAGAAAAAGTACTATAACCATTCCTTGAACACATTGTGTTTGAATCTGCAACATCCTGCTGCAACTCTTCCTCTTCTCTAGACTGAGCCACAACACTTTTTATTTCTTGCATCTGCTCCATGATAGTGTCTGATTCCATCATGCCAAGAAACTCCTCAATAATAGAATCAACTTCATCGTTCAATTCATCCAAAAGCATCTGATGAATAGCTCCCACTTCATTCATGACTCTCTTCATGGCCATGGCACATAGACATGAGAGCTTGAACCCAATCCTTCCAATGGGGACTCTCTTGCATATCTGCTTTGTCCATAGCTCTTGAATCAAACACCCAATCATTTTCCATTTGCTTAATACTTCTCCATGACTCTGATACCAATTGTTGAAAAGATTTTTAGACAATTTAGAAAGAAAAACAGAAAATTAAATCATAATTGTAAAACCCAACACAAACAGAGAAACACCAAGATTTATAGTGGTTCATCTTAAAAGACTACATCCACTTTCAAGAGGTGAATCTTTTTATTAATTCTCAATACAATACAATATTCAAGTAGCGGCTTTATAATTTAGTCTCATCTCCAAAATCGAAAAATCCACAGTCAACTTCTAAATTAGCAAATACATGCAAACAAGACACTGTTTTGAGTGTGAGAGGAATTGCCGTTATAACTAAAATATTTGGGCTTCACCAAACCCAACAATAACCTCTTTAGGAATTGTTGTTAAATAAGGATTAAAAGAGAGTAGCAAGTAGCGGGTACAGGGAGCTTCAAATGCCTTAGAACCCTAGTGAAACCATTATCTATTAATGAAATTCTGACATGTCCCCGACAATCATCAGCTGGAAACTCTCCTAAACCTCTATGTGCTCGAAAGAAGCATTTTTCTTCCTTCTCAGCAATTTGGTGTGTTAAATCATGCAATAAATCATGCACCCTGAAATAGATCACCTTTCCATTGTAATCCTTCCGCATTGGTTCAATAAGGCATCGATCCACTAACAAATTGACATATATCTCTCCAATTTGGACAGGATTCGGCCTGGTCACCAATTCTTCTCCAATCCAGTACTTTGTAGCAATTGTAGTACAAATGACTTTGTTTTCTGAGAAAGCAGTGAGGTAGAGGAAGCACACCTGCAGGGAAGTGCCATAGCCTAGGACATCGGCCAAAGCGTTGTAGCTTAATCTCAACCTGCCTGGAAAAGTGTGTAAAATCCTTCCACAACCTTTGTAGTGCAAATTCCCATTCATTTGACTGAGTGATGTCTACCATTTTCTGCCCGATTACTTTAAGGGCTAATGGAAGCCCTCCGCACACCTTGCAAACATGCTTCGCTATTTCTTGGTCAATGCCCATGGGAAAAATTCCAGTGCTATTTGGAAAAGAATGAAATGAAAATATCTCCACCCATCATCCTCATTCAAGTCTTGCATTTGAATGATTGATTGAGGTGGAACACCCATTTGTGAGAGAACACTATTACTTTTGGAAATGGCAATGATGATGTTGGAGTTAAGGTGTGCAAAGTGAGACACACACAAATCCTCTAATTAGGAGGTAGCACTTTTTCCCAAACATCATCTAAAAACAGGACAAACTTGAGTTTTGTCATGCTTTGATTCAACCATGTTTTTAGAGAGTCTTCTTCTCTACCGTTCAATCTTTCATTTACTTTAAGAGCTATTTGTTTGACAAGCTCATTTCTAAGAGTATCAAAAGACGGACTCTGAAATAGCAAGCCAAATCATCAAAGTCATTGCAAAAGAGATTGTGTACCTAGTTACTATTGAAGACTTGTTTGAGTAGTAGTCTTACCAGCTCCACCCTTCCTAACTATGCCAAAATGAGACACATTTTTGTGTTGCTCTGAATCGATTAGCTCCTCAAGTCTGATAGGTATAGAATCTTTCCCAACAACGAGTGCCTCCTCAATATACTTCATATTGGGAGTAGATGGAAAATTTTCACATGTGTCGGAAGTGCTGAAGTACCAGATTAAGAGAATCCTTCATCTCTTTAATCTGCTCAAGTACTTGTTGATTGGCCACATGTTGTTGAAGTTGGTGCAGAAAGCAACTGAAGGAGTGGAGACTACATACTTCTCCACATTTGCTATGAGTTTCTTGATATTTCTACTCGTTATTTAACAAGAAAAAGATGACAATGGGAGCGTATAGTGCAGTGCTGGGCCAAATCAGATGCTTCCTTCATAAGAGCAGTCAATTCTTTCAACCATCTGTTGACCATGGAGAGTAATGAGTGGTGTGGGGATGTGACTGTTGGGTTAAACTAGCTCTTGGGTTAGAGTTAGTGGATTAACCATAAGTGGTCTTGAGCACATGGTTTTGTGCTAGTTGTTTTGAGCCCATGGTTTTGGAGCTCATGGTTTTGAGCCCATGGTTTTGCATGTATGGAAGTCTATATAATGGATTGGTGACTCCATTGTATGTGTGGCTGGTTGAAGCCTCCAGGCTCAGCCCGGTTGGGGCTAAGGGTTAATATGAAGATCATTGCTGGTTTTTCCCTAGTTTGGTATTTTCTAGGGTAAATCACTGTGTTGTGATTGTGTTCTTGTTCCATGCTTGACTTATGTTTATGTTTTTATTCTTCATCTGGTTCCTAACAAGTGGTATCAGAGCAAGGTTTTGGGATTTGTGTTTTTCTTGCATGTGCAGGTTTGTGAGTTGCATGTACTTGCATGGACTCATGTATGTGGCTTGCATGTGCTTGCATGTTGATGCATGTAAGATTTCCTGGTGTTTAAAGTTCTAGGTATTTCTTGCTTGTCAAGCTTGAGGAAGTATGAAGGAATCAACTGAAGATTGAGCCTTGGAGAAGTATTGAGCAATTTGACGGATGCATTCATGAAGAAAGTATAATGGGAGAAGTCTGAGCATGTGTGCAGCTGGAATGTTAACAAAGTAATGCAGTGAATGCGCTCATTCTAGTTGTAATGGAGGTCTTGTTTGACTTTCAAGAAGAAGTTGGATTTCTCTCGATTTTGTCAAGACCGAAAGTTGAGAAAATTTGTGCAAGCTTGCTTGTTGTTGCTATTGTAGGCATGTTTCCTAGTTAAAGTTGTTGTATGCAGGTGCCCGTAGCCAAGGTTGGTTGTAGCAAGAACAAAATTGTAATGGAGTTGTATGTAAAATTTAATACATGTATTTGGGCTGATGGTTGTAAGACCTAGTATGGCTTGCTCAATCCCTAAAAGGAAAGGCCTGGTAAGAGAGGAGTTCTCCCAAGTGGTAAAGGGGCCTTAGAGTCATGTGGATTCCCAGTTTGATGTCGATCTCAGTGATAGAGAGGGCATTGCACTTGTTACCTTTTAGCAACAAAGAATCTCGATATTTAGGCATTAGTCACCATTGTTGGCACAGGGTACATGACTACAAAATTGGAAGCAAAGCATTGGAAAGTTGAATTAGAAGATGTTGATTCCAAAATGTATGAAAGGGCGGATGAGCAGTTTGCTAAGGTGCCTAAGAGAGGCGGGCCTAGGGATAGGCTTGTGGAGTTTTCAAAGTAATGATTAGAAATGGAGGGATATCTCTGAGCAGCAATTTGGTCTTCAAGTGGGAGATTGTTGGGTTCGGTGAAGCCCAAATAGTCTAGATTCTTCATAAGGTTTCCTTTTGTATAAATTGATAAGTTTCTCTCACATAATCGAAAATGATGCCTTTTACAATTGGCTTCTTTTTGCATGTATTCACAAAATCAGAAGCAATCCTTTTTGATGGATTTTTCTTATTATTGGAGTAGAGACTGTATTTAAATACAATTGTTGGCTGAATATGTAATTAATATGAGAATTAATAAGAGATAATCCCTGAGTGTGGACGTAGCCATTTTTATGGTGAACCACAATAAATCTCATGTTCTTGTTTCTTTTTCATTTGATTCTGCAAATTAAAATCAACAATTGGTATTAGAGCTCAGTGGAGAAATTTGGTGCAGGAAATTGGTGAAGAATTCTTGGAGCCATGGAAGATGCAGACAAATGGAAGATTGAAAAATTTGCAGGTCAAAATTTTAGTTTGTGTAAGGTGTAGATGGAGTTGTTGCTCATCAAGCAAGATCTCTCAAATGCATTGGCTAGGAAAGCCAAAGGACAAGGTTCTTTATATGATGAAGATTGGGAGAAGCTAGACAAAAAGGCAAGAGCTACAATTTTCCTTTCGTTGTCCAGTAATGTTTTATTTAATGTCTCTGCTGAGAAGACAACACATGAGTTGTGGGACAAACTCTCTTCAATGTATGAGATGGCATCGGCTCGAATAAGGTATTCATTATGAAAAAGTTCTATAATTTGAAAATGTGTGAAGAAGGGATTATGTCAAATCATTTAAATGAATTTAATACATTAGTCACCTAGTTGATTTATGTAGGCATTAATTTGGATGATGAGATCAAAGCTATTTTATTATTATGTTCTTTACCAAATAGCTGGGAAAGTGTGGTGATGACAGTGAGCACTTCAACGGCTGCCAAAAACAAATTGAAATTTGATGATGTTGCAGCCACTCTTCTCAGCGAAGATATGCGGAGAAAAAATCAAGAGCCTTCATCATTCGGTGATTCCTTGACTACTATAAGTATTGAGAATAGAGGAAGGGGTAAAGATAAAGGCATAAATAACGACAGAGGAAGATCGAAGTCCAGAGGCAGAAACAGTGATTGTTGGTTTTGTGGCAAACTGTGTCACATAAAAAAGAGTTGTTGGAATTATAAAAAGGCACAAGAAAAGGTGCTCAATAACGAAGCCATCACAACATACCAAGAAGATGCAGGTGTTCTTATTTTAATCAAAGAAGAAATTCCAACTAATGTTTGGGTGCTTGATTCAGGTTTATTGTTTCATGTCACTCCGTGCAAGGACTATTTCAAAAATTTGTAAAACGGTGATTTTGGTAAGGTTTTTCTTGGTAACAATGAATCTTGTGATGTTGTTGGAAAAGGGGATATTTCATTAAAATTGAAAAATGGATATACTTGGTTGTTACATTATGTTAGATATGTTCCCCAGCTCAAAAAAATATAATCTCGGCTGGACAACTGAGTTCTCAAGGTCGTGAGATTAGTTTTGAATCAAATACATGCTAAGTTAGAAAAGGGGCCTTGGTAATTGCAAGGGGTAGAAAATTAGGCACCTTGTATGTCATAGAGAGTCATGTTGAAGTGGGAGTTGTTCATCCTACTTTAGATTCATCAATGTGGATTGCCAAACAAAGGTCTTTGGATCAATTAGATGTTGAAACTGATTATGTTATTAATAATTTCTTAGTATGATTGCCAGTGACATATTTGGGGATCAATTCGATGATGGTGAGTAGGTTGATGCCATAGAACCTAGGGTAGTTGAAATTAATGGCAATAAGAGTGAAAATTTGATGGTGATCGAAGATGAGACCATTTGTAATGGTGATCAAAGTGAAAGTTTGGAATTAATTTGTAATGTGCTGGTAGCAAAACTTGTGCATTTGAAAATATGTGTAAGCTGTAGAATGGGGGAAACAAGCTAAACTATGCATCTACGCTTCTAAATAAGATAATTGTATCTAAAACTCAATGAATTTAAACTAAATTAAACTAAAAAGCTTCAAAATGCTATCCTATTGCTCTCTAACTCTAAAGACTTCTCTAATTTACTTAGCTCTCAGATTCTTAAGCTAATTAAACTATTAAGTGACACTTAGAGAATGAGAAATGAGATTATGCTACTCTATTTTAATCTAAATATGCAAGCTCTATGCTAATGGCAGCCATGACTGCAAATGCTGATGCTAGATGGATGCTGGATGATTGCTGGATGATTGTTGGATGAATTGGATGCTTGAGTGCTTTGGAAACCTGCAGAGTAAGATTACATTAGTTGGGATCCTTTTTGTGTAGCCCAAGAGCTTTATTTATAGCTTTCACGGCAGCACAAATGTACAGGAAACTGGGATGAGGGGCTGTGATTTCTTCTGGAGAATCCAAAGGCATGGGATGAGAAGAAGGAGCTGATCATGGAGAATGTTTTCTCCCCATGAAAACACCAGGCAAGATAAGAGGGAAGGTGGGTGGAAGGTTGTTGAGAGATCTTCCTGCAGATTTTCCCTGAAGCTTTCCCGTGAATGGCAATGCCATTAATTTCATTGGTGGGGAAATAAATATTTATTGGTGAGGGAATAGTGCAAACTTTATGCCATAAATTTAAATAATTTCAATTTATTTAAATTTAGCAAAAATGAGGAATAAATAATTTAATAAATCAAACTATAGGGTTTGGTTTTATTAAATTAAAGGAGAGTGATAATTAAATAAAAGATTTTTGACAATCTTTATTTAATTAAGAGGAAATGTGAAATTAAATAACACGAATTATTTAAATTGTGTATTCAATTTTAAGATAGAAGAAATAATGATAATAATTAAATAAAACAAAGTTTTTAATTTTGTTTATTTAATTAAGAGAGAATTAATGTGATAAAAATGATAATAATTAAATAAAACAAAGTTTTTAATTTTGTTTATTTAATTAGGAGAGAAAAATAGGAGAATTGATAAATGAACTTAATATAAATAAATATTTCTATTTATTTACTAAGTAGAGGAATTTAAGGTTAATTAATCAAATAAGGCGTATTCGATTAATTGGAATTCTCCAGACCATTTTTAGGTGTCTACAATGCCAACCATTATGGAAGATGGAGCAACTAAATCTAAGAAGATTGTTGTCAAAGTTGGCAGTGAATTTGGTGGAATTGCTCGAATTGTTGTGTTCTTGATTTTTATTTTTTAATTTTTATTTACCTTTTAGCAACAAAGAGCTCTGATATTTAGGCATTAGTCACCACTGTTGGCACAAGGTACATGACTGCAAAATTGGAAGTAGAGCATTGGAAAGTTGAATTAGAAGATGCTGATACTGAAATGTATGAAAGGGCAGATGAGCAGTTTGTTAAGGTGCCTAAGAGAGGCGGGCCTAGGGATAGGCCTGTAGAATTTTCAAAGTAATGATTGGAAATGGAGGGATACCTCTGAGAGCAATTTGGTTTTCAAGTGGGAGATTGTTGGGTTCGGTAAAGCCCAAATTGTCTAGATTCTTGATAAGGTTTCTTTTGTATAAATTGGCAAGTTTCTCTCACATATTCTAGAAGGATGCCTTTTACAACTGACTTCTTTTTGCATGTATTCACAAAATTAAAAGCAATCTTTTTTGATGGATTTTTCCTATTGCTGGAGTGGAGACTGTCTTTAAATACAACTGCTGCTGAATATGTAATTAATCTGATAATTAATAAGAGATAATCCCTGAGTGGGGATGTAGCCATTTATTAATGGTGAACCATGATAAATTCTGTGTTCTTGTTTGTGCTTTCTTTTATGCTCTGTTTTAATTTATGCAATTTATTTTTCATCTGATTCTGCAAATTATAATCAACAGTGACCAATCTGCCAGAGTCCAAAGGTTGTCGATATTCCTGCATTTCCATGTTCAACGGTTGAATTTTGAGAAGCAAAACTTTGAGGGCATCCAACTTTTTCCTGCATTTGATGGCAACAGTGATGCTTTGAATGATCTGATTTGCAGCAAACTTAGAGATGACTTTTTTTATTGGGTACCTTAGGAAGAAAATTGAAATTCCAATGAAAGCCTTGTTCTCTCAGGGAGCAAGGGAAATATAAACAAAAAAGCAATTAAAGCTCTGGCAAAAGAGGCAGACTAATCTGTTCGCTCTTCTGAAAAGCAAATGCTATTAATTTATAGCCTCATAGAGATCTCGTTAGACAAGAATATTGGAAAAGAAAATATGTTAAGAGATCATCCGTCAACATCTGGTCATGGTCACAAGTTGAAGATAAAATTCAGCTATTTAATAATTAACACTCACCTTGATTTCAACTATTTTGAAGATTTCAAACTTCAATTCATATACAACTTCTTTTAACGGTCAATCTACCTCATTTTCTTCCATTTATTAGTTATGGAGTGCTCTAAGTCAAAATTGTATCAATGTTTCAAAGTATACTTAGTAAGGTTATCAAGCACCTGGTTTGATTTTCAAAAGATAAGTTTATTTTCATTTTTTCTATACTCATGCGAATAGAAGTTTGTAAATAAGTTAGGTTTATATTATTTCATTTTGTCGGGCATGTATGGTTGACAAGAAAGCTTGTGAGAAGATTTGTGGAAAAAGATTTGAGAAAATTTTAAAATAATGATAGTTAATTTTTTGCGGATCATAAATTTAATTAATTTCAAATTTGATTAATCAAAAATTGTTTGACAATCTTTATCTCCATTAAATACACAAACAGACCAACAGACCAATCTAGTTTTGAATGATATAAATCAATATAAATTTACTCGATTAATATCATCCAAAAACTGAAACATCTCGCTACACCAAAATTCACCGTAATAAAAATGTTCACACCCGCGAAGGATATCAGAGAAGCGCTCTTCCATTGCTTGAGTTTCTGTGGTAGATAATCTTAGTGTTTGCACCTTGGTCTTTGTATTGATAAAGTTTTCTTCCTCTGCCATGACAAGTTGAACCTTTGAGCATCCATACACTCTTATCTTTTCTACACTCTGCAAATTCCAATAACAGTGTGGCAACATCTGCAATGCCTCACACTTCATTATTGTCAATGTTTTAAGTGAAGGCAGCGCTCCTTCTTTCACTATTGGCAGCTGCTCTATCTTCTTCATTTCCACCATTGAAAATACCTCCAGATTAGGAAATGTTCCCTCCTTGCCAAATTCTTCTGGGAACTTCTCTATGTTGGGGCAAGCAACAACATTCAGGTGCTTTAGACTCGGGAGTAGGTGCAATGCAGGTAGTTGTTTCCACATGCCACAGTTGAACAATCTAATGTCACTCAAATGTTGAAATTCACAAACTGAATTTTCTATATGTAGCAATTGAGGACATGAAAGGCAGAGTTTCCTCAATCTTGACATGGCAGCCATGTCTTGTGGTAGGCTTTCCATATCTGCTAGAGACAAATGTAGACACTCCATCTGCTTCATGGTTCCGAGTGTTCCTTCCCGAATTATTTCACCATTATTTTTAAGTCCCAACCTTTTGAGTTGGTTTAGGGTGCCCAGATCATTAATTAAAAGCCGACCTCTTCTGCACTTATTCCACTCTATGTTTGGAGAATTGTTTGCATCCAGGTACTCCAGAGACGTAAGCTGTGAGATCCCATAAGGCATGCACTGCAGATGTTCACAGAAACTAACATCTAAAAGTTTTAGGGAAGTCAGCTTAGAAATACTGGATGGGAGTTGTGTAATGTCAGATCCATAAAGATCTAATATTTGAAGGTTTCTGAGAGCACCGACAGAGTTGGGCAGTCTCTTAATTGGCACAGAGCGTAACCTGAGGCAAACTAAATCCTTCAAACATCCCATATTTTTTGGCAACGATTGAAGGGCAGTCCGTGACAAATCCAGGACCCTGAGTGCGGTCATACTCCCAATCACCTCTTTTGGAATTGCTGACAATGAAGGACTAGAAGCGAGTAGCAAGGAGCGAATATAGGGAGCTCCGAATGCCTTTGGAACCCTAGTAAAACAATTGTCCCCCAATGAAATTCTGACGTGCCCCCGACAGTCATCAGCTGGAAATTCTCTTAAACCTCTGCGTTCTCGAAAGAAGCATTTTTCTTCCTTCTCAGCAATTTGGTGTGCTAAATCGTGCAATAAATCATGCACCCTGAAATAGATCACCTCTCCTTTGTGATCCTTCTGGAGTGGCTCAATAAGGCATCGATCCGCTAACAAATTGACATATATCTCTCCAGTTTGGACAGGATTCGACCCGGTCACCAATCCTTCTCCAATCCAGTACTCTGTAGCAACCCCCGTACAGATGACTCTGTCTTCTGAGAAAGCAGCGAGGCAGAGAAAGCACAGCTGCAGGGAAGTGCCATAGCCTGGGACGTTGGCCAAAGCATCGTAGCTTAATCTCAACCTGCCTAAAAGCGAGTGTTTAAAATCATTCCGCAACCTCTGGAGTGTGAATTCCCATTCATTTGACTGAGTGATGCCTGCCATTGCCTGTCCAATTACTTTGAGGGCTAATGGAAGCCCTCCGCACTCCTTGCAGACACGCTTCGCTATTCCTTGGTCAATGCCCATGGGCAAAATTCCATCGCTGTGTGGAAAAGCATGAAAAGAAAACAATCTCCAGCCATCATCCTCGGTCAAATCTTGCATTTGAATGATTGATTGAGGTGGAACACCCATCTGTGAGAGAACAGTCTTACTTCTGGAAGTGGCAATGATGATGCTGGAGTTGAGGTGGGCAAAGTGAGGCACACACAACTCCCCTAATAAGAATGTTACACTTGTTTCCCAAACATCATCCAAAAACAGGGCAAACTTGTGCTTTCTCATGCTTTGATTCAGCCATGTTTTTACATAGTCTTCTTCTCTGCTGTCCAATCTTTCATTTACTTTAAGAGCTATTTGTTTGACAAGCTCATTTCTAAGAGCATTGAAAGATGGACTCTGTGAAACAGTAAGCCAAAGCATCAAGCCATTGAAAAAAAGATTCTGTACCTGGTTACTGTTGAAGACTCGTCTAAGCAGTAGAGTCTTCCCCGCTCCGCCCTTCCCAACTATGCCGAAACGGGATACATTTTTGTGCTGCTCTGAATCAATTAGCTCCTCAAGTCTGGCGGATACAGAATCTTGTCCGACAACGAGTGCCTCCTCAATATACTTCATGTTGGGAGCGGCTGAAGAAGTCAATGGAAAAGTTCCAGATGTTTCGGCAAGTACTGAAGTACGCAGAGTAAGACAATCCTTCATCTCTTTAATCTGCTCAAGTACTTGTCGATTGGCCACATGCTGTTGCAGTTGGTGCAGAAAAGCAACTGAAGGTGTGGAGGCTACATGTTTCTCCACATTTGCAATGATTTTCCTGATCTCTCTACTTGTTCTGTAACGAGAAAAAAGATGGCAGTATGACCGTACGGTGCAATGTCGGACCAAATCAGATGCTTCCTCCAGAAGAGCATTCAATTCGTTCAACCAGCTGTTGACCGTGGAGGGTAAAGGACACCGAGGGGATGTGCCAATTCTGCCAGAGTTCAAAGCTTTTCGATATTCCTGCATTTCCATGTTCAGCGATTGAACTTTGAGAAGCAGAACTTTGAGGGCATCCAACTCTTTCCTGCATCTGATGGCAACATTGATGCATTGAATGATCTGATTTGTAGCCAACTGAATGGCGCAACCAATCATTCCAGAGATGAAGCCAGGATCACCCATTTTTAGGTTACCTTACTAAGAAAATTGAGATTCCAATAAAGTCTTTTCCTCACAAAAAGCAAGGGAAATTTAAACAAAAATAAGCTAAAGTTCTGGAAAAGGGGGAGACTAATCAGCTCGCTCTTCTTAAAAGCAAACGCTATCTGTGCATATGAATCGCTATTAATTTATAGTTCCACAGAGACCTCGTTACACAAGAATATCAGACAAAGAAAATATGTTAGAGACCATCCATCAGCATATGGTCATGGTTAGACATAAAATTCCCGTATTGATCAGTCAACTCGGACAGTTCACGACTACCAACCACACTGAAGATTTCAAAATTGAATTCATATAGCATGTTTTAACAGGCAAAGTAGGTACATCATTTTCTTCGATTTACTAGTTATGGAGAGCTATATAAGTCAGAGTTTTTACGTCAGTGTTTTGAAAGTATAACATGGTTGTTGAGCACATCCTTCGATTATCACAAGTCAATGAGTATTTTTATTGCTTCTGTCCATGAAATTTTGAACCTCTTTATATTTTTCCCATTTTATCTTATCTTTGTATAGTGAGGATCACCTTAACGTCTTCTTCACCTTGGAGGTAGATTCACTGAACTTGGAAGAAAGTGGAGGGAGGTATGACTTCTAATTGTTATTCTATTTCAATTTGGAGGGAGTGTCAACACCTAAATTTGACCATCTTTAGAAGATAAAATCATTATATGTTGACTTTTAGATCAAGGAAGTGCAATCCAACTAAATTAATTTTTGCTTCTGTCTAGTAAGAGGCTCAAAAAACAACTCAAAGGTGGGAATCTTAAATTTAGCCCTCGAAGCATCCATAGTAGAATAGAAAGTAGATGAAAATACCCAAAATATGACATTCAACTTAGACATAATCAAGAATTTACATTTTTTATCAATTCTATCACATCCATAGTCATTCAATTATGACAATATCAATTTTAACTTCACAAGAAATTCTTTAGGAAAATCATCTAGAGAGAATGATGTCAAATATGCCTCTTGTCAAAATATGGAACTCATTAATGGTATCATAGAAATTATCAAAATTTTCTTATACTTTCTTAGATGTTGTCCACAATAAAAAATAACAATTATTAGATACATGCAATTCTCTGAGCCCCATGACTTCATCTAACTTGTTCCTAATACAAAAGTTTCAAAATCCTTAGTCTTTTTCCATTCAAAATTTAACAAAGTCACTTACATTGTATTATTTATTTTATTTTTAGTTTCCATTTGTGATAGTCTTAAGGTCTGCCATAGTTTCTAGTAAACAAAAAGAGAACAAAATATAGAATGTGCACTTATATCATTCTTTACACTACCCAAAATGTGTAATGGACAAAATAACAATGGGCACTTAAGTGTAATTTGTGAAAATGAGGAGCATAAATTGGATGCTTATACCACATGATAAGCTTTATGGTTTTAAAAAAAATGTTTTTCAAATAGATTCATTGTGATTTTTTATCAACTTCAACAAATTGATAAAATTTAACTTTGTGAGAAGAGTTTATGCCTATTGCAAAAAATGAGAAAGTGTAACTTTAAATTAAAAATTAGGTACTTGGAGTAGAATGTAGAAAAAACATCTATATGCTCACACTATGCTTGGAAAGAGAAGTGGTGTTGAGTGGCACTATGATATACAAATTGTGAAGGTCATGGATTGTATAATTCTCGGTGGAGTAAACATGCTATAATATTAAGCCCATGGTAGTTAATATGGACTACCCACTAATATGACTAGTCATCTAATGATGAGCTTCCTATAATGAATATTGATTATTCAAGATCTATGTATATTCATACTTATGTTGGTTGCAAACTATACAAACCTATAGATTGTACCTATTGTGATGCAAATTATAACCTCAGTATCTACAAGTGAGCTCCAAGTATCCCTGCTCAGCCTCTGTGCAAACAAACTCCATAAAAAAAACTACAACTAAAGGATTCATTTTTCAGCAAAATATTTTATCCTACAAAGAAAATAGGAACAAAACCCATGGAATCCTTAGAA
>VDFB02138654.1:0-13097 GCA_007258455.2 Sequoia sempervirens
TAGAGGGACAACTTAGAAGTAGCTTGGTATAGATTGATAGTGTAGTTTGAAGAAGAGGGAAAGTTTTCCCTTTGAAAACTTTGTAAGAAATTGTTGTGAACACTCTCTCAATAAAAGAGTTTTTCATTGATGGTGAATTTCGTCTTTGTTGTGAGTAGCTAGCAAGGTTTCTTCATCCTTCCGATTCAAATGGTAGCGTAAAATAGTTCAAAGTAGTATAAATTTCATTCCATGCAAGTAGATGTTAGCTGTGAAATGTGGTGTTTGATCTAAGCAACTTCGTCTATCCATACCACTAGTGTATTTGCTGATGGTGAATGCGCCTTGTGTGGTCAACTGGAAACGTTTGGGCCTAACTTCAATCACAGTTTGAATGGTGGTATGCGTTGTTGTGATGGTATCTTCATGTCAAATGGTGGTTTGAACATCTTTAGTCATCTCCCCTGAAGATTGCATCGACTCCGTGGAAGCTATCCGAGGTGAGGCAAAGCGAAGTTTGGTTGAAGCTTGTGAAGATTGATCGCCACGTCCCACGCCTTAGAATAGATTTAGACTCTCTAAACCTTGCACCCTTTAAATTCAGTACTTTCTGGTTAGAATAGGAAACCTGCGCCTCATAGACAAATCTTTCGAGCATTTGAATTCCTTTCTCCGCTGCCGAACAATTCCGTAAGTCCGCTTGAAATACCAACAAATCACATCGAGCCAACTGAGCCTATTCGCACTGAAAGAACCTTGGAGTTGAACTCATGAACTTTCTTGCAATCTTAGCATGCTAGATACTTTGATCAAGAGAGGATAGGGTAGCCGTTGGCGACTTTATTCTGCGTTGGTGCGGTCACAAAAAACACGTCAACATCACCCTTTGCTTCATCAGTTGTTTTGGTGAAGAAAAAGGATGGTACACTTAGGATGTGTATTGACTACAGGATGCTCAATAGGAAGACTATTAAGAACAGGTATCCAATACCATAGATGGACGAGTTAATAGATGAGCTACATGGAGCTTGCTATTTCTCGAAGATTGATTTGAGGACTGGGTACCATCAGATCAAAGTCTGAGAGGAGGATATAGAGAAAACAACATTCAGATGCCACTGTGGACATTATGACTTCTTGGTTATGCCATTTTGTTTAACCAACACTCCAGCCACATTCTAGTCCACAATGAACAGGGTTTTCCATCCTCACTTGAGGAAATTTGTTTTGGTGTTCTTCGACGACATACTGGTTTACAACAAGTCTTGGGAGGAACACAGCTCACTTGGACACATCTTAGGGGGTTTGTAGGTATATGCGCATTCTATCGTCGGTTCGTTAGTGGATTCTCGCGTCATGCAGCGCCACTGACCGATTTGACTAAGAAGGGAGCCTTGTGTGGACGCCTTTAGCACAGGCGTGCTTTCAGAAGTTTAAACTTCTCATGACTACATGTTCGGTTTTGGCATTACCAGATTTAACCTTGCCATTTGAGCTACATTGTGACGCTAGCAGTGAGGGTATTGGGGCAGTCATCATGCAGGACCAACACCCTATAGCTTTCGAGAACAGGACGCTGAGAGGTCCTGAGAGGAGCTTTAGCATGTATAATAAGGAAATGTTGGCCATCATGCATGCCATGGCCAAGTTTAGGCAGTATTTGGTTTGTAGTAAATTTTGTGTTAAAACCGATCACAATAGTCTGAGACATTTCCTAGGACAGCGAGATTTGAATGAAAGACAATAGAAATAGGTCAGCAAACTTCAGTCCTATGATTTTGACATCTCCTATGTCATGGGTACACAGAATGTAGTTGCTGACGCATTATCTCGCCGCCCACACTTGAGCTCCATTAGAGAGATTGCAGAGGACTGGAGACACATGATAGTTGCGGAGTATGCTAAGAACCCGTGGGCTTCTAGCATAGTGGATGGGACAGTACAGGATGGTAGATACTCACTTGTAGATGATCTTATCATTTACAAAGGGACGATATTTCGAGTCCGAGGTTCTGAGATGAGGGACAGGGTATTGAGATCATTTCACGATTCACCTATGGCAGGACATCCCGGTTACTTTAAGACCTACAGGTTGGTACGAGAGAGATTCTCTTGGAAGGGTCTTGTTGTGACCTTTTCACACATCGCCCCATTCAAAATGGGGACCCCCTAATTTTTTGCTCCATTCCGGTCTTTTGGCTTTGGTTTTCTCTCTCTCTTTCGGTCTCTTTCTGCTGTCTGCTTTTCGGGGATGTGCCCGTCTATGAGCTTAAACGTGAAATTTTGGCCAAGTCTGAAAATTAGGGTTTGTATTTTTCTGGTAAATCTGAAATCAAACGAAGTGAATAATTTGAAAGCAGAGACTAACATTACATTCAGTATGCTTCCAGCAAGCTTCCAGCTAAGTTTCATCAAATTCCGACAACTTCCTATTTTTAGTAAGTGTGCAATTCAAGGCGTTCCTTCAGTACTTTTGAAGTTTCGATAGTTACACTGCATCCAGAACACATCAAACTGCTCATCTGCAAATTTTGGGATGAAACAGATGTTGGCGTAAGAACTAGCACCTCTGGAGTAAGAGTTGATACGCACAGCCTATGCACACTACGCAATGAGTGCTCTTCAAATTAGGAGGGGAAGCTCCCTCGTTGTGCTTGACAAAGTATTTGCAAGGAAATAAACTAAACTAAATCCTGTCTTTTTGTTTCAGCTGTAGAGGCACAAGACTTTCTTGAAAGAACTTATACGTTGCAGCTGAGTTTTCTCTGGTTTTGCAGATCTATCAACTACAACTAAACTAATCTATCCAATCTCCTCAAGAAAATCAGAGCATGAGGAAACGGAGCAAGGTTATGACTAACTGACGATAAACGTGTTTAGATTCTCTACTTGAAGGCAAGGTGGCGCAACTATCATCTCAATCTAAACCAGCTTATTGGGCACAAAACAGATTTAAGAATTTACCATGACAATCTTATGAAACCCTATGTGGCATAACAGTAAAGACTTACTAAACGGCTTTTATCATTAAGATCTTTATGAAACCCTGTGTGGCATAACACTTGATCGTAATGACAAAAGAATTCACAAAACAGATTTATCTAAACTATGAGAAGATTTACCATGATAATCTTATGAAACCCTATGTGGCATAACACTTGATCAGCATAGTAAATACTTCACAAAACGGTTTTATCATGACAATCTTACGAAACCCTGTGTGGCATAACGCTTGATCATAACAATAAAAGATTCACAAGACAGATTTATCTAAACTATGGAAAGAATTCACCATTACAATCTCTTGAAACCCTATGTGGCATAACAATTAATTGTAATAGCAAAGACGCATGAACAGATACCAAAAGAGCAATATTGAGGGCAAGGTAGGCGCAGCATATATTTCTCTCTCAAGCAAAAGTTATTTACAAATGAGCAAAAGCTCTTATTTATATACATCAAGGTGTAGGTAACCCTAAAATCACCTTGAGTTCACTCCAGTTCTTGCAATGCATGCAAGTTATGCGCCCTAACCTAATGAAAGTAAACTATCACGATTAGCGGGCAACTACCTCAGTTTAAGCGGTACAAATAACTAATTGGACAATGTGCAAGCATGCGTCCTTATTTAAACAAAGTTAAGCGGCCACTACCTTGATTAATGGAAACCCTATCCCTAACTCATGTTGATAATTAGGGATGAGAGATAAGCATGTGTTAAGTCAGCAAGTGGCCCAGGGAGGCGGGAAGTCAAATTCTTGCTGCTCAAGGGCTAGCCCTAGAAATTATTACCGTTCAGCCCCAACGAATCACTCCACATGTCAACTTCGGTCTAACACTTGACCAAGAACTCATAGAATCTCTACATCATCAGCACTTTGGTACTGCTAAAAAATAACGATACATTTCTTTAGTTTCTCTGCCACTTTGATGGCCGATATTACTGCCATCTTTACATTCTTGATCGCCTTTCTCAATGGCTGCAATCACTGAAACATTCTACAATTTAGAAGCCCCTAGGTTCACCTTCAAGGCTGTCATAAATCAGCTTCTCGAATTCTGCTTGAACTTTTTCCAACTCCACATACGTGCCATCTTCGAGAAGATAATGACACGGAATCTAAACAACGAAGCCACTGACAAGTGCAAGTACTCCAACCACGTCATCCTTGAGTGAAAATAACTTGGTAGAGATCTTCTCACATATTTCTGTTCTGAGAAGGTGCTGCTCTCTCCAAGTGAAGACTTTATCTTGATCTTCAACCTCCTCCAAAGCATCGCATGCAACTGATAACTGAGATACAAGAACACAATCCTTTGCCAAACTCTCTGCAACTGCAATATCAAGCAACTGAATACCCTGACGGAGTTTATGTGCCTCACTCCTCAACTGATACAAATCTGCAAGAAGAGTTTTACCAGCAGCAACTAAACTTTCAATCCAGTTGTCCACAAGTCTACCATGACTGACTAACTGATCCAATTTTCGTTGTTCTGCAGGTGTGCTTTGAGGAAGAACAGGTGCTTTATTTGGATTCCCATGAACAAGATCAGAAATGTATTGACGAAGTTGACTATTTTCAGCTTTGAGTAAAGCCTTATCTTCTCCATCCTTCGTGATACGCTCTTCAAGATTATTGGTAACAATCTTAAGAAGAGTTACATCTGTCTCTCGTGTGGTCTTGCCAAGATTTGCCTTAGTAAATGTAAAGTCACCCACTTCGACCTCGTCTAAGCTTTTACCCTCTGGAGGCACGGCAACTTCAATAACAATCTCTGATTCAGGAGTCTTTTCAATGTGCACTTGTTTCTTTATCTTTTTGTTTGATCTCTTCTGATAAGGCTCACCAAACTCAGACAAATCAAGATTGTATGACGGTTCACGCCTCTGTCTTCCCAAAGACTTTTCGAGCCAACAAGACTGAACAATATTCTCAATTCGAGGAGAGACGGTCCCTGATGTATCAACTTGTGGTGGTTCAGTTGTCTCCGATCCTGCTTGAATTGGTGTCTCAGGCTCAGATTCTATGTCAACAGGCGGAACGTGAGGTGAACTAGGAAGTGAAACGTGTGAGGCTCGGCTTGAATAAGCGTGTCTCTTTGGAACCTCGAGGAATTTTCTCAATCTGTTGCTTCCTCTATGGTAGCTCTCTCTTCCATGTTCCAGCTGAGTTTAACCTTATACGGGAGGTATGATGTGTATGACTGGGTCTTGCTCTAGAAGTGAGGCAATGGCGGGGGAAATCCTTTGGCGGCTCTGCTTTCGAGGCCGACTTCCGTGTCAGTTTGCTCTCCAAAGAATAACACTAGTCTTATGGCCGATCTAGAAACTTCTTCAATAGGAAGTATTCTCTCCCTTAACACATACTGTCAGGGTGAGCGAAGTGGCTGCCTAGCAACTTGATCCTTAACATAAGAATTGAGAAGAACTTCTCCATCATCGTCGGACAAACCATCAACATCTTCTGACAAGTAATCAGAGAGCTGTCCAACAGTAAGTCTACAATAATGACGACGACGAACCTCGAATTCATCTTCACAATTTGCCCAGAAATCTTCAAGTGCTAGCGCATGTGCAATCCCTCGCTCTAACCGATTTGCATAATGACCGAGAGGATCATAGGAACGTCTCTCAGTATAAGGCTTGAATTTGAACCTTTCTATCTCAGTAGACATACGCCTAGCATCTGTTGCTGCATCACATGTGAAAATTCCCAATGAGAATGGAAAATTTGCCGCAGTCTTATGACGACTACGAAGAAAGAAGTGAACATGCTGCATTTGCCTGAGGAACTCCATAAAGACAATCTTGTCTGACGGATATCTTGGCAACATCAGAGGCTCTCCAACATAACCATAAACTCGAATGTATGTGAAAGTAGGAAATTGTATGAACCAATCTGCCCAAGTTTCCATTGCTGATTTGGCCTCGGCTGAAATACGAATATGCATCTCATCATCAAGATCTCTTACGGTTCTCATGGAAAAGTGATCATTCACTACTCGGAAATCCTGCTCAGACTGAGAAAACTCTAGCTGTGGATAATACTCATGAATATGCTGAACACCGAGAGTACCATTGGTTTTTAGAAGTCTGTAGCTACCTTGAAATGCAACCAAGTAGACCAAATAGGATATCATATGAAACTCGTGATACTTGAGAAAGTTAGTAATTTGCTGATGTAAGCAATCACTAATCAACATAGCCCAGTCAAAACGCTCTGTGCCATCAAGGTTCTGGTAATCAGGTAAAACATCCATGGACGGAAAGTATTAGCATCTGATTGACCGGTAACTCGGTTTAGTAAGGTTATCAAAACAGCAACTTCCCCTTTAAATTCACCACGGCCAACCTTCTTAGGCAAGTTAGTTTTCTGAATTGTCAACCATTTCTGAGCAACTTTTCTCTGTGAACGTTGATGATCAGCATCCCATATCTTCTCACAAGCTTCAAGATCAACAGTAAAGTTATCTAAACGAGGAGGAATAGCAAAACATTTCTCTATGTCCTTCGGCTTGAGACTGCAAACCACTCTTCCATCAACCGATCTGATCTGTCGTGAAGACGAGTCATAATGCTTAATGCAAGCAAGTACGAACTCAAGATCGAAGATAGTAATAGGAATGGATGCCGCTGCCAGCAACCCGGAACGCTCAAGATTCCTCATTGAATTGCTGCTAACACCTTCTAAACTGCTCAGATTGACCACTGGATAAACATGGTTTAGGTCCGTATCTGAAGTCTTGGTGAAATTATGTGTAAGGACTGATTTCACCTTGTAATCAATGAGATTGAACTGCATTTTGAAAATGATGACTTTTGACTGTAAAGTCGAATATGCTTGAAGAACTTTCTGAAAAACTCTGAACAAGGCTAAAGATAGCTTCTGACAGAAGAAATTTTCGAAGAAATTCTGGAACATGGGTTTTGTGCACAATTGAATTCTGAACAAACCCAGATAGCTGGATTCTCGAAAAAATGTGATTTAAGCCCACATGCAAAGAGATTCTCGGAAAAAGGCTCAGAGCTTCAGAATGAAGACTACGGGGTGATTTTCTCGAAAAAATCTAAGAAGTGGGTCTTGTTGCAAACGCTGAAATATGAGAACCCAGATGAACAGATCCTGAAAATGTGTTGAATTACTCTGGCATGCGAAGAAAGTACCTAAGGTGAGAAATAGAAGAAATAAGACAGAAGATAGAAAGTTTTGCTTGTCTGCTTCTGAAAAATCTGCAAATCTCTTCTTCGAATCTTTATAAAACCTGCATGCAAAGTGGAAATAAAGTCTAGAATTGACTTCCTCTGAAGAATCTGAGCTCGTAGCTTCGAAGAATGCTGAAAACGGACACCTGAATCACCTTAAGCTTGCTGGTCGCTCAAAAGAATACAAGCTTTCAGACCAAAAGATGATGCAATAATGGACGCCATCTTTGAAATATATAGAATTTCATCATAGAAAATTCGCACTAAATAAAGAATGCATTAAAATGGCGCTTGGCTTCTAATTGGTCCTCATTATAGTTAATTGAAACTCGAACAAGCTCAATAAGTGGACGCATTAGGGTTACCCTTTCAAGTCTTCAGTTTAACTCATCCATGCGACTTTAGCTTCAATTAGCAACCTTATCAAGTTTTCCATCTTCAACCTTGCTTTGGATTCATCAAATTGACCTAAGGCGTGCCCTTTTGATAACTTTAGTTAACAATAAGAATGAGATAAGGAATTCGCCATATTCATGCAATAATTATGCTAAAAATAGCGACCCTTTTGGAAGTTCAGTTGGCCTTTCAAGAATGCGCCAACTTCATGCTTTAATCAAATATAATCTAAATATAGCAACCCTTTTCAAACTAAAGTTGCCATTCCCTTGAAAAGTGCGCCATCTTCACTAATTCATGCTTCACTTTTCAAAAACTAAATATAGCGACCCTTTTCATGAGTGAAGTTATCAACTTCAAATTCGCCATACTTCATTAAAAATGCTTCATGCTTCACAAAACAATGCTTCATGCTTCAATTCGTCCCTTTTGAACTTCAGTTGATATTTGATGAAGCGCCATCTTCACTAAAACCTTCTCAATTTTGACCAAATTCGCCATGCATGCAAACTTCAGTTGACTTTTAGTAATAATCTTCAGTTAAACTTAACATGCAATCAAGTTAACTCAACATGCAAGGTAGTTAACTGAACATGCAAACTAGTTAACTCGACATGCAAACTGAAAGATCACTCCACATGCCAATAAACGAACTAAAGATGACAACCAAGAAATCGTTCAGTCTAACTGCAGTCAGAACTCCAGTTAAGGCGTCCATTCAACTCACTTTCGAAAATTCAACTTTGAACTCTTGGTAAATTCTTCGAGACTTAGCCAAATTTTTATGAAAATTTAACTAAAACCTCTGGGACCTCTGTTCATCCTCTCATTGTGGTTGGTGACTTCTCGATTAATTTGGCTATGGTGCATTACCAGCTGAACAAGAAAACTGATCGAGAAGGTATCTCTTGAGGCGGACATCCTCAGCCCGACATCTGAAGGCTCAAAAATCCAAGCGCCATCTACAAAAGCTGCGCTTTTTCTCAGACTTAGTCAAATTTCAACTTCTGTATTTCGTACGAAGGGAAAAACAAAATCCTTCATAACTTTCATTTTATCAACTTTCAGGACTGGATCTCAGGTTCACTGCGAAGCTGACATCATTCTGCACCACAGCTGCAAAGGCACATTTCCCCAGAAAACATTATACGGCGGTGAAAGCAGGCGCCCCTTTCAAAGTTACTCTTTCATTTGAGACTTAGCCATTTCAAAACGACAAAATAATATAAAACCTCATTGCGAGCTCGCGATACATCTTACGATCGGCAGGCGAGGCAGCGGAAAGGCGAGCGTAACGGACACATTACGTATTTGAAATTGCTCGGAGAAAAGAAAGCATTAAAGGCACGAAAAGCTTAGTGCACTTTCTCAAAATGTGCTCTTTGCTCTTTCTGATATTTTTGACTAGTTATTACGTTTGACCACGGTTGAAGCGCTTGACCGTCGATTCTTGTGACGGATGTGTAATAAAGCTCGAACAGTGTGAGAGATAAACATCTTGGGTAACTGGCCAAAACCTACATTGGCACCTCAAAAAGATAGGCGCCTTTTACGAAAAGTTGCGCTTTCTCCGATGTAATTCTTGCTTTACCTTGATTTACGGCTGTATCCTCCATGCTTTCGAACAAAAACAGTCCGTTTGTGACTTGATGACTCGCTACGAAACTAACGTGATGCGACAAATGTCTAACGGTGACAAACCCTAAAAACAGGATCTGAGCCCCTAAAAGATAGGGCGCCTATTTGAGAATGTGCTCCCTTCTCCAGAGAAAATTTTGATGTTTTTCGTTCAGATTTTCATTTTTCTTAAATCTCTTCGGTAACAGACTGACATAGTACTGACACCAATTCCATATTCGAAAACCCCAAAAACGACCATTTGACAACCTTTTTTTACAAGATTTAGACTCAATTAAACAAAATGCCTTGGTAAAGAGCAAAATTTTGGTTTTGGGTACAACAACAGGACAACACTATTTTTAACAGGGTTTAGCTTTGGGAGCAAATTTTAGGGTTTATATGCAAAGTTCTTCAATGCATGTTTGGAGATTCCTTCTGGGTTTTCTGAAACCTTCGCAGTGATATAACATGCAAAATGAGACAATGACTTTTAGTATTCAGCCTTCAAAGACCATTTTTGGGGTTTGCATGTTGAGTTTTTCAGCGCATGTCGAGTGATTCCTTATGGGTTTTTCAAGAGCTATGCAATGGTGTGACATGCAAAGCAGGATAATCAGTATTCAGAGACTTACTATTTTTAACAGGTCCACTCTAGCAGCCGCCCAACGCATCAGGACCACAAACAGGGCGAAGTGCAACAAAAACGAGGTCAAACGGAGGTCATGTGATATGCATGCAAGATGAATTAGGGTTTCTAGCTTTGGGACCCAAAAAGAGGGGTAAGAAGTCATAATTTTCGAAAACCGGTGTATCCCACTGCGTTTAGCATCTTTCAAGTTATCCACCGGTAAAATTTGAGGGCAATCGGAGCACTTACTATTTATAGTAAGGCATTCCAGAAACTGGCTAAAAATAGTAAACCAACAACAGGCGCTAGTGTGAACGGGCAGGTCACTCGATGAGGAGCACGTCATTCGAATTTCAAGTCAAACGGAGCTATGGAGATCTTAGAAATAGGTAGTGACTATAAATAGTAAACCACCTTTAGAAATGGACTAAAAATAGCAAGTCGGCTCAGGACGCCAGTGTGAACAGGCTAAGTAGGTCATGAAGGTCGTGTGCTTAAAATTCTAGATGAATCCGAGCTTCTGAGATATGAAAATTAAGAGACTTACTATAAATGGCAGGGTGTGGAGAAGCTGGTAGAAGGAAAGAAAAACTCTAAGGCATGAGTTTCGTCCTGCTCACCTTCCAAAATGCGTCCTCATCATGCTAAGGTGATGGAAAAAGTATCGAAGTTCGTCCTGCTCCACATATCCAATGCGCCCTCCTCACAAACAAGATGATCGAAATTTTTTCTAAGTCTGGACTTATGTCCTGCAGACCCCTTCATATGCACCCTCAAGGTATTAGAAGTGAAGAAAAATTTTAAGTTAAAGTTTCATCCACCTCCCTATCTCAAATGCGCCCACCTCAAGGTAATAGCATGCAAAAAAGTTTCTAAGGCATTTATCCTCCTGCCTATCCAAAATGCGCCCATGCTTAGCAAGGAGTCCAAACAGTTAAGTGTTGAGGTTTTATCCTCCACTACATGATAAATGCGCCCAAGATTAGAAAGCAAGGTCAAAAGTCAAAAGAGGGCGTTGAAGTTTCATCCCTCACCTAAGCTCAAATGCGCCCATGTTAAGAAGCAAGAAGAGCAGTCAAAGAGAGGTCAAAGGTGGCGTTAGAAGTTATAATCCACCCCATGTAATATGTGCCCATGCAAGCTAGGAAGAAGACAAAAAATGTTGACTTTCTTCTCCCCTCTTTGAATGCGCCAAGTAAAGAATGAGTTTGAGGTAAAAAGTGGAGGTGAAGTTGATAAAAGTTGCCTTGGCCTAGTAAAATCCTCTTCTCTATGTAGAATGTGCCCAAGGTAAGGTGAATAAAGAGTGATTGGGGAGGGCGTTGAAGTTAAGTCCCCTTCAATATGCTAAAGGTGCCAAGGTGGGAAATATTGCTAGGTGTGGAAATGAAATATCCTCCTCAAGGTGCTAAATGCGCCCAAGGTGCGTAAGGTTTAAAATATTCTAAGGCGCTGGAAATATTAAGTCCTCTTCAATAGGCTATGAGGTGATGTGAATGAAGATATGTTGGGCATTGAAATTTAAAATATCCTCCATGACGTGTGAAATTCGCTCAAGGCATTTAAAAGAAAATTGTGCTAAGTGTTAATATAAAAAAAAATTTCTTCACAGGGAAAATGATTGAAGGTGAATGAAAATTTTCTAAGGAAAAATTCAAAATGTGCTAAGTGATTTAAAATTTTTCTAAGGCACAATATTTCACCCTCTAGGAAAAATGCCTAAGTCTAATGGAGATATGAAATTTTTCAGAAGCATGAATGAAATTGCGTGGAGAAGTCAGAAGTGCCAGCGTCACAAGGTTGATTAAGAATTTTCAAGACTGAGCAGGAAAATACTCACAGGGATGAAGAACTGGATTAAATTTGTTGAAAATGATTTTTCTAAGGTTCAAAATTTAAAAATTAAGTGAACCCCTTCGTTGTGGACTAGTGAATTCGACGCGTTTTGAAGGAAATTTTCTTCTGGGTATTGAAGATCTTCGACAAGGAATGGATTTTAGTGTCTTCTGCACTTTGCCAAGGCCTTCAGGATGGAGAATTTGATCGGCACTTGAAATAATGAATTTTCCTAAGGGAAATTTAAAATTTTTCTAAGGCAAAGTGAGTAAAATGTGTTTTCAAGGCAAAATACTCCAAACGATGAATTTGAAATGGATTGCCTAGATGAATTTGATCAAATTCTTCGTGAGATGAATTTTCCAGAGTCAGAGATGAGTAAAATTTAAATGGCAGAGCTTCAGTTGGCGAATTAAATTCTTGAAGAGTGAATTTGAAGTAAATATTTTCGAAAGTGAATTAAAATTGCTAAGTACGCCAGTCAAGATAAATCTTTGAAATTCTAGAAGGTCAAGATTCCAGGCGTCAGGTGACAAGTGTTGAAATTGGCAAAAGAGGGAAATTCGAATTCCTGCTGTGAAGTTGTGGAAATTTAATGAGTTAGCTAAACTTGGCCTGCTTCTAGAATTCGAATTGCCTATATGAGCTGAACGTTTATTCGTTTCTTTTCACCAGCTGAAGAAATTCGACTTGAGCTCTGAGGTTGAAGTTGCAGTGCAAGTTTGTGGCTGAGTATTGAAGAAGTATGACTTGGAAAAGAAGAAGGATTGTTTGAAGTTGAACATTGCTGAAGCTGAAGTTTGCAGTACAAGTTTGTGGCTGAGTATTGAAGAAGTACGACTTGAAGTCGAAGAAAGTTGCTGAAGTGCGAAATTTGCTAAGTCTTTTTGAAGCGCTGAAGTTGGAAGATTTTCTCAAGTGTCAAGTTGTTGCAGCCAACTTAGAAAATTTACTAAAGAGTTGAAGTTGCTGAAGTTTACTTGCTGAAACTTTCTAAGTGTTGAAAGTTCAAAATTGTTAGAGGAGAAGTTGAGGTTTGCAAATAAAATATGATGTTGTAGCTTCTCAAATTCTTGAAGTCGACTGGCAGCCCTCTACATTGTTATTTTATTTTTCTAAGTTAGTTGCTGATGGCTGTTTATTATTTTGTAGGATGGCTGAAGTAAGAGCAATAGGCAGAGATAGCAATGGTGCATCTAGGCAGGCTGTTATCAAGAAGCTGAGCAAGCCTTTCCTGCTGGAGTCAAAGTTTACTTCAAAGTTGAGCAAGTTGGCTGACACCAATTTGGGCTCTTTCAACATGGAGGCTTTCAAAAATTGGATTATGGGAGTTGGCAGTCACCGTCCTTCAATCACTTCGCACAATATTGTTCGAAGTGGATTATTTGCAGCTGTTGGTTTTCTGCCAGCTACTCAGTGTTCTGAGCTAATGAT
>VDFB02138655.1:0-10559 GCA_007258455.2 Sequoia sempervirens
GCCATAGAGTGCCTTGACCAATCTGCACACCTTCTGTTCTTGACCAACAACTTTGAAACCTGGAGGCTGCGTCATGTATACTTCCTCCTTCAACTCACCGTTGAGGAAAGCACTCTTCACATCCATCTGATGGACCTTCCAACCAAATTGAGCTGCTAAGGCAAGGACGAGTCGTATGGTACTCATTTTGGCTGTAGGAGCAAAGGTCTCCTCATAGTCAATGCCTTCTTTCTGTGAGAACCCCCGTGCAACTAGACGAGCTTTGTACTTGTCAAGGGTTCCGTCAGCTTTGTACTTCACCTTGTACACCCATTTGCAGCTAATGGGCTTCTTCCCTGAAGGAAGATTGGAAAGGACCCAAGTGTGATTCTTCTGAAGACTCTGGTATTCTAATTCCATTGCCTTTTCCCACTCAGGTATCCCTTTTGCCTCTGAATATGTCTGAGGCTCATAAACACTGTGAATGTTGGCCATGAGAGCAAAATTTACTGTAGACTGCTGTTTGCTCTTGTTTCTGGATGATCTACCCTCAATGAGCTCATCAGCACGAAGGTCACTGATAGTCTTAGCCCACCATTTCGGTCGGAGAGTAGATGTGCCAACATCCGATGCAACAGGAGGAGCTGGATCTGGTTGTGGATCTGGAACAGGATCAGCAGGGAGATGTTCATGATCATCTGGAGAAAACTCAGGTTGAGCATCATCAAAGACTAGGTCTTCGTCATCCCTCCCATCAGGTGGACCTAATGGAAGTCGGACACTCATATCAGGACGCTGTAGAGGCTGATCCTCTGAATGCTGAACAGGTGAGGAAGAGTGAAATGGACCTCGTTCCTCATCAAAGACAACATCTCGACTGAAGATAAGACAATCAGTGTCTATATCAATCAGCCTATATGCCTTGTGATTGTCACTGTACCCTGTGAACATGAGTTTCTGGCTCTTGGAGTCCAGCTTAGTGCGCTTGGCCTCTGGAATCCAAACATACACAAGGGAGCCAAAAACTTTCAAATGACTGATCCTAGGTTTGCGACCAGACCAAACTTCCTCAGGAGTCTTCCCCTTAACAGCATGAGTAGGTGACCTATTAAGGAGATAGACGGATGTATTGATGGCTTCTGCCCAAAACTTGGTAGGAACACTCCTGTGTTGCAACATGGAGCTGTTTATCCGACAATCGCATTTATCAAGGCCTTCTACAACACCGCTTTTGGGTCGGTGAGCGTAGGGTGTGGTTAACTCCACATTTTATCCCATGAGTATCACAGTTGAGAATGCACTAAACGTAATTTCCCCTAATATCTCAATTCCAAGAGCGCGATACTTGAACCGACTCTTTTCAACTAAGGCCTTAAACTTCTGAAATACATTAAAAACCTCTGATTTCTGTTTAAGAAAGTACACCCACATTTTCCTACTATAGTCATCAACAAAAAGTAGAAAGTACTTGCAACCAGTTACAGAAGAAATAGACATAGGGCCACAAATATCAGCATGAACTAATTGAAGTACCTTAGAAGCCCGCCAAGAGTCGCCATCCTTGAACGGTGTGCGATGCTGCTTCCCAGCCTGACAAGCACCACAAACGCCCTGATGCTGAGTCTGAATGTCAGGTAAGCCATCAACAAGTCCCTCCCGAGCAAGCTGGGAGAGATAGTGCACGTTCAAGTGCCCGTACCGCTGGTGCCAAAGACTGGTGACAGCTGAATTTCTGGCTGCCAAGGCTAACTCCGGAGAATCACCAGTGTCCACAAGCCTGTAAAGGCCATGATCCTCTATCCCAACGGCCACCGTTGTGCGAGTTTCTCGATCAACAATCGAACATCTATGCGAGCTGAATACCACATCCATCTGGGGAGAATGCCGCATAATCTGACTGACTGAGAGAAGATTGAGCTCGATATCAGGTACATAATACACGCTGAGGAATATGAGATCCCTCCCGCCAGATTGAACCTGAACAGTGCCTGTGCCGACAACTGTGTATTCCTCACCTCCTCCAAAGATCACTGAGTCAGTGCAAGGGGAAAAGTTTGTGAACCAATCACGCCTATGTGAGAAATGACGTGAAGCACCAGAATCTATGTACCAGGCAGAGGACTTGACATGGTCTGCGGGCCTTTTTGCCATCAGTGCATAAAAGGCAGATTCCTTCTGCTCAGAGTGCTTGGCGACATTCGCTTTCTGAAACCCTCCCTGCTTCTTTTGCTCAGAAGCCAAACGAGCACGACAATCTTTCTTGATGTGGCCAAATTTATGACAGTAATTGCACTGTATATTTTTCTTCTTCGTACTGGTGGAGCGCTGACTTGAGCCTTTCTGCTGTGAAGGCTGACCTTTCCCATGATGCTTTGACTGAGTTTTTGCTGCAAAGGCCTGCTCCGTGGAGGATGATGAATCACTGCTACCGAACTGTTGTCTCCAGCGATCCTGCTGCAATAGGATAGTGCACAAATTTGGAAACTTGAGATCAACATTAGCAGACGTAATGTTGAGGGTCTCTATGAAATGTTCATAGGACTTCGGTAAACTCTTCAGGGTGATCACAACCATGTCTTCCTCCTCCATTTTCCGACCAATCGCCTCCGACTGATCTCTGATCTCCTGGATTTTATTCAAGTGCGCTTGCAGAGTTGTCTTCTCATCCATCATGATAGAAAACAGCATATTCTTCAAGAAAAACGCACGGCTTTTGTCGGAAGTTTCATGCATATCCTTCAAGTGATCCCAAATCTCCTTAGCTAATTTTCGCAGTGGGATCTGAGGGAGCTGATCATCAATAACCGAAAGCTTAATAAGCATGACGGCTTCACGATTCTGCTCATCAAACTTATCCTGATCCTTACCCGCCGCTTCAGGACGAGTAGCGTTGCCGAGGATCATCTGATCAAGGCAGCGGTATTCAAAAATTGTTAACATCCGCTGCTTCCAGGTGTTGTAATTTTGCCATTAAATCTCTGGCTGCCCTCCAAAGATAAATTGCTTAACCGGGTTATCTTCACGCTGAGGCACGAAAAACGCAGGTAATCGAAGAGGCCGGAGCGCACTAAAACTCGAGGCAACGTAATTCCAATGCAAAAAGGACAGATCTCGATACGTGATCAGCAGAAAAGTACGGGGCCGCTGTACCTGATGGCACAAAATTCGAGGCACGAAAAACGATGCACCCAGAAAATTCGGAGACCAACCCAGTTGAGCTCTCGAAAAACCCACCACGAATCTGAAAACGAAAAAAAAATTCTGACTTTTGATGAAGGAGAAACGAGCAAAACCCTAGTCGGCCAGTTTTTCTTAAAAAAAATGCAGACCAATAATCTGGAAAAATGACGAAATTGTCTCAGAAATCCCTCCACAGAACCGTTTTTCAAACAAAATGCAAATTTTCGGCTAGAAGATGTCTGAAAAACGCGTCAATAGTGAAGAACCGTGGCCGAAATAACACGCGGGCAGAGAACGCGGCCAGAAATACTGAAAATCGCGTCACCAAAGGTGAAGAAATGCGTCAACACGTCTTCACATAAAAGCACGGCCAGGAAAACTTCGTCCAACCACAGAGTCTGCAAAAAAAAAACGCCTTCCAGAAGATCGCAATCACACAGAAGATGAAGGGCGCGGATGAAGCACGCAGATGAAGCACGCGGATGAAGAGCGCGGCCGCAGAAAACGACCCAAATAGAAAAAACACGACCTTCAAATCGTGCGATCAGGTGCAGGATTCGCCCAGATATAACCCGCGAAAGAATGACGAGCCACAAATTCACGTCGCCCAGGAGAGCCACGAATTTTCAGAAATTTTTCGAATGATGCCCTTCGAAAATCGAAAAATTCAAAGAACACACCAGGAAATGAACAAAAAATAATTTTCGAAAAAATTTTGAAACAAAATAATTTCGAAAAAAGAAATTATTAAATTTTTTCGAAAAAATTTATTTCCTGTGCTCTGATACCATATTACACAGGTAATTGGTAAATTAATTGATGATATTAACAAGAGCGAGACGCTCAATAAATAGTTTACAAGATTTACAAAACTGGAAAGTTTCTAAAAAGAAACTCCAGATAAGATCGGAGACGATCTTATCTCTTATCTTACAATATCTTACAATATTGAGCATTAATAAATAAATAAACATTATTTTAATAGTTAAGAGTTTCAAGTCAGTTTGTCGAGAGTTACCCGAGCCAAGTCAATAATTCATGCTTGAATCAGTGCGTAGACGTCATGGAAGCGCTCAGAAGGCCTAGGAAACGAAGATCGCCTGTGAATTCGGCCAATTCTGAGACTTCCTACTTTTTAGGAAATTTTGTTTTTTTCGCTTTTTCATTTTTGGCATTTTTGGACCAAACAGGGTTCCCTATTCCCTATTTTTTAGGGTTTTGCTTTTTCTATTTTTGGAAATTTTCTATATTTAGAAAGGTCTCGAATTTCAAAAATTCACTCAGAAGTTTAAAAAAATCGAAAAATCACTTGAAAAGTCAAAGAGAAAATCGAAAAATCATTGAAAAATCTGGAAAAGCAAGCAAAAGGCATGAAAAATCAGTAAAAAGAATGAGAAAATCAGACTGAAAAGTACCAAATTCTGGAAAAATCAGTCCAAAATCAATCAGATCTGAGGCAAAATCACAGAAAATCAACTCAAAAAGAATGGAATTCATGAGAAATCTGGCTAAGTCTGAAGTTCGCCACCATGAAGCTAGTCCTTGAAATGCGGGACGAAGGAAGGAATGTCTGGAAGCAAGGAAAATCCGCCCAGTAGTGAAGGAAAAATGTCAAGGACTATCCAAAGTCCGCCCTGACTTTGGCAAGGCATGCTCAAAGTCCGCCAGCCTTGAGGAAGCAGGTCCAAGACTCTCTAAAGTCCACCTTGCAATGTCCTAGCATCCTTGGAAGTCCACCAGCCTCAAGAAGGAAGTGTCAAAGACTCTCTAAAGTTCGCCCCACTTGTCCAAGATCCTTAGAAAGTCCACCACACACTTGCCAATAGGTTGGAAAGTCTGCCTAGGCACATGGGAGAGAAAAAAAAAAATCAAAAATTTCACTAAGTATTGGTGCCTAGTAAGGAAAATTTCGAAAATTTGCCTAAGTGTAAGAGCCTAAAAAGGTGGAGAATCGAAATTTTGGCTAAGTGTTGTGACATTTCCAAGAGATAAAGTGTTAAGGTAAGTGCTAAAAGGTTTGGAAGTCCGCCATGTTCAAAGAGATGATGTCCAAGACTATAGAAAGTCCGCCTTCACCTTGTCCAAAAGCTTGGAGAGTCCGCCATGGTCTATGAAGAGAGAAAATTACAATTTTTGCAAAGTGTTTGGTGCCTAGTCAAGAGAAATTCGAAAATTTGCCTAAAGAATGAAAAATTGAGATTTTTGGCTAAGTGTTATGACATTTTCAAGAGGAAAAGCGTTAGAGTTTAAAAGGAGAGTGCTAAAGAAAATTCGCTATGGCATGTGGAAAGTGGAAAAGACTTTGGGAAATCCGCCTAGGCCAAGGCAAAGAAAAAAAATGAAGTATGCCTAGCATGAAAATGGAAGAGAAATTTGCCTAAGTGTGGATGTCTGGAGAAAATGTTATAAAAATTGACAACTTTGGCCAGAGAAAAATGTGCAAGGCAAGGAGAAAGGAAAGATCGCCCTTGGCCAGAAGGAATAAAAATTTGTCAAGCGTCAAGGAAATTTGCCTGATAAAAACATCCAGACAAGGATTTTGCCTAGAAAAATTCGACCGAGCAAGAGAAAATTTGACATTGGCAGAAGAAAATAAGCTCAGTGCAATTAAAAGTTCGCCATGGCAAGGAAAAATAAGGATCTGGCATAACAATTGTCGACGAAATGGCTTAAGTTTTGACTTGGCTAGACGAAATTGGGAATAAAATTGGAAAATACACTTTTAGCCAAGAAAAATGAAGAGAAAATCGAAATAGCCATGGGTCCAAAATGAACGGGTTGGAATAAATTAAAATATTTTAATATTTTAATAATTTATTTTCAACTACTCGGAAATTTAAATGCCTTGGACAAAATAAAGTTTGCCAGAGATGTTTCGGAAGAAAATAATTTGTGTCGGCCAGAGATAAAATCCGATGGGCAAAATTAAATTCACCATGAACTTAAAGATTGGAAAGGTCGAATTTAATTAAATATTTAATGTTTTCTTTCAAAATTCGAAAAATCAAAGATAAACATTTAAGCAAAAATCGAATTTTTGAAGATCAATGAGATTTGCCTGGATAAGCTCGAGACAGATTCTTTTCGAAAAATAAAGGAAACTTGCCTGTTTGAACAAATAAAAACAAATCGAGATCAATGGAAGAAAAGGCAGTTGCTAAATAAATTAAATTCTTCAGCATTATAATGAGTTTCAGCAACTCATTTTTCACAGGCACAACTGAAGAGAAATTTGATCTCTCTCAAAATTCTCAGGCAGTTAATTGTTCAGTAGGCAAGATCGAAATTTCTAGAGGAAGAAGTAATCTTATGCTGAAGGAGAATTCTCTCGGAAAAGGGAAAAGATTTATCTGTTGAAAGTTGAAATTCTTCTGTGGAAGAGGGGCGCACTTCTTCTTTTAAATTATCAGAATTTAAATCTGATTTGCAGCCAGCAGTTCTTCACTGAGGTTTGAAGTTCGATTGATAGATTTGCTATTCTTCATCTGTCTCTTTCATGTTGATTCAATTCTGGTGAAATTTTCAACTTCATCCATTTACTTTCAGCTTGCTTTTTCGCAGCAATTCAATTATTTAATAAGCTGAAAGTAAATCATCCGAACACAAGGCATGAGAATAAATTAATTTAAAAAGTCTCTATATTAATGTTAATTTTCCGACTGCAAGTTGATGACCACTGCGGGCGAATCATCAAAGAGACCGGCAAAAATGAAGTTCGCCAGCAAAGGTGCCCAGTGGGAGACTAAAATCAATTCAAAATGGAAGAATGTCATAGACACCGATCTCGGACATGTCGACTTCGATGAGTTCAAAAGAAGAGTATATGGACAGAATGGATTGCCAACACCGATAGCCAGGCGGATGATCAGAAACGGGATTTTCCAGGCAGCTGGGTTCCCGCCTGCAATAGATTGTGTAGAATTGATGGTGGAATGTGCTATCCACTATGATGCTCAAAAGAGGCAGATCATTGCACCGGATGGCAGAATTTTGGCACACTTAGGCGAGGTGGCAATCTAGGAACCCTTCGGCATCCCAGAGCATTCACGGACTGTCTATAAGACCAAGGAGGAGGCCAAGAGGTTATATGATAGCCAACCAGACTTATGCACTACAACTGTTAAGAAGGCATGGCTGGACAAACCTAAGCCATCAATAAAGAAGATGCCCAAAAGACCTCGCCGAACAGACTTCAAAGAAGATTTTGGAGACATTATCTTGATGCTGAACAGAATAGCTGGTAACCCGCAGGGTGCATTTTTTGAGAGCTGGATGTACTACTTCATAGATGAGATCACTTCTAGCGTAAAAATGTTCAATTGGTCATGGATGATAAGTGACAATCTCCACGAGCAATTGATCAATCTGGAAGAGACTAAGTCTTTTCACATGAGCTCGTATGTTGTCTACTTATTGGCCAGATCATATAAGTATCTAGGACTAACTTGCAAGGGAAAAGTTGGCAGCGGAGAAAACGAACTCAAACCTTACGATTGTTACCCGCAACTCCAGTTGAAGGAGAAGTCTCATTTCAGAAGGGCACATGATACATTCTTAATGCATATCACCAGAACACTTCAAGGGGGAATACATCAGAGGTTAAGTCATGAGGCGAAGAGTCTAATCAGTAAATATGGGTTCTAGTTCATCCAATTCCCAAAATTTACATATATCAGGATCCAAGGATTTACTGGAAATCCCTATGAGTTGCCCATTTATCCGACAAATCGGATGGTTTTGCTCGAAGTCCTGAGACAACTAGAAGAATATCAAAACATCCAGAGGCCAACCAAGAAGGCATCTATTACATTCCCATTGTTCATCGAGAATATGCTGGAATCTTGTCCGTCCTCACAGGCAGCTGAGAGTGCTAGATTGGAAATCCAGTGGTACCCATTTATAGCCTACAAGTCAAGGGTCAACTTTGACCCACATCATAATATTCGGACAGTAGAGGGGAGAAGGTACAAGCATAGAGTGGAACTGGAAGACTTTTGGGCTGATGCCGCCGATGAATACGAAGTCAGGAGGAGACTATGGTCTAGGATGCCAGTAGACTTCATGAGGACAATTGAATTTTGCCGAGTACCTGATCAGTTGCATGACGATGGGGACTACATTCAGCCGCGCTTCGAGGAGAGTCGACCTCTTCCTCCTGTGAGATGGTCGGAGCCTGAGCATTCAGACTTAGCCACACTAATGAGACCAGTGGTCAAATATTCTCAGTGGTGGGTTGACCGTCAGGTCCAGGAGATGAGACATAAAAGAATAACGCTCATATATGATCTACTGAGCGAGACAGAGTCGTATTCCTCCAATGCCGGTGCTTCCCATCAGGACTTGGTTGAGATTGGAGAGAAAAGGAAGGAAATAGTGCAGAGCCTGCTTCCAAAAGACAGAGGGGAGAACCATCTCGTTCAGCAGCATCCCGGAATATTGACGAGCTGATGGCTACCATAGATGAGTCCTTGGTGGAAATAATTGTACCTCCTACAGTTCAGGAAGAGAACGATGAACCTATTCAACTGGATGATGAGGAGCCCTCATCACCTACAGGCACGGAAATACTTGGTTCAGACAATGAGATAGAAGTCTGGAATAATGACTTCGAGGAGGGAATGATTTCCGCTCTCAAAGAGGTTGTGGATGTTCGGAATGAGGAAGAGGTTCAGGTAGAAGATGGAATCGAGCAGCCGACCATTCCAGATTGGCTGATAGAAAGAATGAAGATTCAACCACCTGCAGAAGCCCAAGAGGAGGATGATACTGCAGATTTCTTGGCAAGGTTGGAACAAGTTGCAGTCAAGAAGCCTGCCAAGAAATTCTCTACTATTCAAAGGGACGAGACAGGCAGCCGTTCTGTACACATTGCAATATTCACAGTGGACAAGCCACAAGATGAGATTACTCCTCAAGAGTATGCCATAACCACTGTAGATCTTGGCCCAACCTCAAAAGGCCAAGAAGTGGAGGAATTAGATAATTCTGTCTCGACCATCAAAGCGAGATTGGAAAAAGAAGTGGCTAAGAAGAAAGAGTATAAAAAGGAGGTTGAACGCCTTAAGGAGTACATACAGCATTTGACCCAGCCACTTGATCAGGGTAATGCGGTAGCTCCTCTTCTCCTCAATTCATCACAGGAAGTGACCAAGGATGTAGAGCACGGAATGGTAACAACCGGGGAGGCTCAGGACTGGATGGTGAGCGAAGGCACGGAAGCAGCCTCGTTCATGGAAAAACTGGCACTTGCCTATGGGCGGACCTCTTCTTTTCTTTCCAGACTTATGGATATGGCAGAGACATGGGAATGTATTCCGGATATGCAAGAGAGGCTTATTCCAAGCCTTAGGATCTTGAAAGGCACTCCAAGGGAGGAGTTGGTTGATAGAAGGGTGATTGCTGCAGGAGCAGCATATGATTTCCATCACTGGTTTTGGGCAGTGACTATACGAGAAGAAGTTTTGGAGAAGGAAAAAGTGGATGGGCTCAGAATTGAAGAGCAGGTCAAAGAAATCCAGGAGAGGATTTATATGACAGCTACAAAAGTGTTCGACCGTGAGATTGTCCAGGAGAATGACATGCAGCTGGAGAGGTTGAAACGTAAGGTTCAAGAGATTTTCTTCTCGGCCACTGGACCATTTCTGAGACAAGATTTTGCGAGAGTGGCAAGACTCTCAGCCATCCGAAATGATTTTGGGAAGCAGGAGGCGGATTGGGAAAGTACTTTTGCCAAATGCGCTGAGAAGTTGGACGGACTTGAATTCCAGATTAGCATGCTGCCACCTGTCATGATGGAGGAGGTCATCGTAGTAGTGTCCAGGTTCATCGAACGCAATGCTACTCAGAAGGATAAGGACGCCTCTCCTTGATAATAGCTTCCACTGCCTCTTTACTGATAGTTCACTGATTGATAACTCATGTTATTTTGGGCAACCCTAATTAGGGTTGGGTTGTAATAATCTTGGCCGTTGATATTGTTTTAATCTCGGCCCTTCATTTGATTTTTGTAACTCTATATAAACTGGTGATCTCTCACTTCATTGGTGTGGAGACAGAGTATGAGATTGTTGCATTGAGACTATTTCGAATAATAAAAGCTCTTATGCATGATTTGCTTTGAATAACTTTTATTGTCAAATAGTAAGCGAGGTTGCATATCTTCTTCCGCCATAGATTAAAGTTAGAATTAGATTAAATAGAATTTGCTTTGAAAGTTGGTTAAGTGAATGAGAGATTGATCATATCGATTCAATGGTGAAGTATTGCTCATACTTTCTTCGAATGGATGATTTGCATTTGATGCGTAAAGTTAGCTTGAGCTTATAATCGTGGAAGCTTAACTTCAGCCTCATTCGAGGTCTGAAATCATTATCACACCCTTTGAAGATTGCACTCACTTT
>VDFB02138656.1:0-27766 GCA_007258455.2 Sequoia sempervirens
AATTAATAATACTATAATCCCATTTAATCCTACTTTCGTCAATCAAACCACTTCCAAATAACATTCTACCCAACCTCTTTAATATATATATTAAATAGTGAAAATTTGCAATCCTGCAATCTTATTTTTTTTGTTTTGGCCTCACTTTTGCTCATTTATCCCAATACAATGACTAGTGTGTAAGATAACATATTCTTGCATGCAAAATAGAAAATATCTTAATCCAAATTTGATCAATCATTACAAACTCTAAGGAACCACTTATGATGCTCATTCAATTTTCTTATTACGAACCATTTATATAATTGTAGAACTAAGGGAAAATTTGTGGGTTTAAAAATCACCACTTAACTTTCAAATTTCAAATTAATCCCATTTAACTCATTTTCAACTAGCCATTATGGGTTTATCAAAAAATTCGAATAAAGTTTCATAATACTACAATTTTCAATATCTTTTAGTCAATACATATTACATATTTATATGAGCTTTGTCTCCTGTATTAATTTTCAAAATCCTAGCAGGAGGCGAGGACCACCTACTTTCTCTTTGGATTTTCTTGTTGGGGTATCTCCTCCCTTTGGAACAAGCCCTCCTTGAACTCAAACCATTCAAATCCAAATCCAAAAGCACCACAGCCTCACCAACATTCAGAGGAGCCCCAACCTCACATTTAGCTAAAATAGTCTCTTGAAGCATGCCAAGAATCCTTTGCCAAACTTACACAACCATTAGCTTTTGAATGTCTAAATTACAATTATAATACAATGATTATTATTTTAAATTTATTTATTTAATTTTTATATGTATAAATATATAATCATTTAAAGATTAAATGTTAAAAAATAGTATATATAATAGAAGAGCCCAATTAATACATTAAAGAGTAAATTTAAAATTGTAAACAATAAATTATTTATAAATTTATTAAATTTTAATTCATTTTTTCAACACTTTTTTTAATCAATTATATTTTATTAAAATTTAGAATAGTATTTTATATTATAATATATTTATAATTTTTTTAAAATAATAAATTATTTGCTTAAGATGTTATTTACGATGAAAATCAACTAAATGATATACACCACTTACTCACTTTTATTGAAGTGGAAGGGGAATCAAACTTAGATATACGTTCTAATAAGTTAGAAGTCAATGCAACAATATATCAACTTTTAAATTTGAACTACCATGATTTTAAAATTAATGTTGAATTATTGTTTAAATTGAGTTTCACATCTCAACTACTTTTAAAGGATGTCTAATTTAGAGTAGTTAAAATCTTTATATTTGAAAAGCTTGATGAAGATGAAGATAGGATTGATAAAGATAAAGAGCAACAAAATCAAGAAAAGGGTGAGGAGAATGTAGAATTTGTTGAGGAAAGTCCTCCCCATGATCAATCAGAGCAGGACACTTCTCAGAAGAATGTAGAGATTGAGCAACCAGCTACTCCTGAATGGTTAGAATAGAGATTGAAGTAAAAGGTAGTAATTGTAGAGGATGAGACTGCAGACTGGGACAAGTTCCTAGAAAGTTGGGGACAACCCAAGGAGAGGAAGAGAGAAAGAACTATTTCTAAGTTCTCTAGGGATGCATTCAATAATAGGATTGTGCATGTTACTTTTCCTATATAAAATTAGTATAAAGATGAGATAAGGCCCTCATATTATAAAGTTCAAACAATCAATTTGGATTCCACCACAAAGAAGAAGGAAAAGGAAGAATTTCAAGAGTCAGATCTCAGGAAATTTTGATGAGATTGGGAAAGGAAACCGAAGAAAAGGAGAAGTTGTAGAAACAACTCAAATAAGTGTATAAATATATTCAACATCTTGTCAAGCCACTGCAAGCATAATGCAGTGAGGGGTCTTCATTCTTTAAAGGATTGTTGTCAAAGGAGACTCTCTTAGAGATTGAAATATTAAATTCATCTATAAGGGATACATAGGAATGGTTGCATGATTGAGAAGGTACTACAAATGTATGAGAAGGAATTTTTCCTTTCTGAGGACATCACATAATTTCTCTTTGATTGTAAGAACCCAGATGATGCCATTGTTAAAGAATTAGAAAGGATACTCCAGGTCCCTACAAATGTATTGGTTAAAGAAGGTGCCATCACAATGGAAAATAATCATAAGGTCATGGAGTGGATATAGGCCTTTAACTTCAAGAATGAACTCAAGATGAAGGCACCAAAGAAGATCTCCAAGGCTCAAAGCAAAGTGAGAAATTTCTAAAAGCTGCTTCACTTTCCTAGAGATAGTTACTGGAAGAAAGAAGCCTGGAAAGAAGAATCTGAATGTTGAAAAGCTACAAAAGTGGTGGCATGAAATCTATTCACCTAGAGAAAATGGCCCAATAGTAAAAGAACAATTGGAAGATGCTACAATTTACATTCTAGCTTGGATAGATATGAGGGTTTTTATTTTGATTGGGAGAAGGCCTTAACTAAGTATACTAGAGAATTAAATTCAATTAAGGAAAAGATTAATTTAATCTCAATCCCAACCCATGCTGACCTAGACCCAGTTCTTGATAAAGTAAAAGAAATTTCAAGTAGAAAAGAAGGAGAAAAGGATGAGGAAGACCTCCAAGAAGGACAATCTCGAGATATGCACCCACTACATCAAGCTTGTAAGGATATACAAATTAGTACACCTTGAATTTCGTGCCAGGAGGAGTATTTATTGTAAAAGTTGACTCTTGAGGATGACCTCTAATATTTTAATGTAAATTTAAATTGGGGAATTTTAACTATGTTACGGCCAACCTAAGTTGTAAACCCTAATTTGGGCCAACCTAATGATGTGATGCTATAAATGAAGGTTTACTCATCATTTGTAAAGGTTATACAATTATAAAAAAGTTAGAATTTTAGCTAGAGCTTTGGAAAAGTGTTGTAATACTTGAGATACTTGGATTCTTGCAAATTTTGGTGAAGCAAATACAATTGAAGACATTGTTCTTTGGTATCCTTATTTGTGTTGTTCATCTATGCATGGTTCTTGTGTTTCATATTTTGATATATTGCTCTAAGTAAGTTTCTTATAAATGATATGAGAAATAATTTTAGTTCAATTGTGTTTATGATATAGTATTTGAAGCATTTGAGCAACCATTGGTCCATATTTTTTGTAGCTTACTGATTGTGAGTTGTTGTGTAAAGTTAGTCTAGGCCTATATCTTATTGTGCTAAGTTCAATTGTGGGTATTTATTCATTTCAATACCAAATTTGGGTTGATGTGTGAATGCTTCATGATTTGAAAATCTTTATTCCTTAGGAGATTGCACTGTTTCTATGATATTGTAGATTTAATCAAGGTTTAGTAGGAATTGGTTTGAAGGGTTGGTCCATTTTGAATGTTATGTTATTTTTCTTGATTGATCTTAGGAGATAGTTTAGAATATCTCTCTCAAACCCTTTATCTTTTGCTATTTCTTTTGAATCTGGATTAGTTTTTAAGATTGAAGAGCATCATTACATTGTCATATTTAATGAACTTGAGAACTTCTAGCATTTGTTTGTAAGGCCCCTTGTGATTACCAACATTTTCACATTTATCATTGAGTTGTTTATACATTGTCAAGACTTGACATTAGAGACCTTGGGGGTTATCTTGAGGCCTGTTTCAATGGGTATGTGCAAGATCATCATGGAAAAAATAGGCCCTTAAGTGGAAAAAAAATCAAAAAAATCAGAGTTAGGCAACTTGAATTAAAATTTTGAATAAGTTATCAATATTATTTCAAAAATATGTAAGAATAGAATTTGTAGAAAATTGAATGTAGTTTCTAAACTACTAGGTTTGTTTTAAAAATCTATTTGGTGAAAATTTGAAATTTCAATGCTGGTACTTAAATCTGAGAAGAAAAATAAAGTAGGTGTAAATGCACCACTAACCACAATAAAATGATAATATTTTTTTATAAGATTTTAGATATAAGTAGAGGAATCATGCCCCGATGTGATGCATTTTTTTTGTAATTTTTTTCCAAGTAAATAATTAATTATGAATTTTTTATTACAACTTTTCAAAAAATATAAAAACTTGTATGTTTGACCACCTTAACTTGGTCATAACTTCATGAAATTCAATTTTTTTTTTGTCCTATAGTATGCGAAGTATAGAATGTGATGCATGTTTTGGATTCAAAAAATGTGATACCATTTGAAAGCTATAGATATTTATCAATCAACCTATCAATTAGGACTTTAGTCATAATTTGAAATGAAAATGAATAATAATTACTTATTAAATTCAAAGTAAAGCATAATTTATATCGATGGATAGTTAAGAATCTCCTTTAAAAACCATTTTTTTTCATCAATTTTGGGTAAAAAAATAGTCGTCAGCCACATACCCATCATATTGCCACTTTTTTGCTCATCATGATCCTACACATACCCTGATAGAGATTTACCTTTCAAGAGAAATAGGATATCATATTTTGTCTGAGTTGTTGTTGTGTAGAAAACACCATCAATAGGTATAAGCATTATTAAGGCTCATTTGGGTGATTAGAGGTCTCTCAAAGTGAGTCTTTCATTGTCATATTTCATTCATGCATCTCCTTCCTACACATTAGAATAGGGTTGCACTATGTTTCAGATTTCCTAGTCTTAGACACACATAACGCCAAGGTTTATGTTCACATTTACATTCAAGTTTCATTTTTTCTATCAAGGTTTAATTACTAAACTAAGGGTTTGATCGAGGCAAACCCCCCATAAGGAAATCAAGTCTATATTCTATTTTGTAGGTATTTTCTCAGACTTAAATCCAAAAATTAGTTTCAAAGAGAAGGATAGGGATTGGAGCATAGATCTGAATCTTGAATTCCCAAAAAAATTGGAGTAGGACTAAGTCGCCAGAAGTGGCCAATGAGTCCCACTACAGGTGTTTTCTGGAACTATTTGTAGATTTAGATACCCTTTTCCCTAAAACCGGTTCCTGTGTAGAAATCCATATATGGGATTGATTTGCCCAGATTGGAAAATGAGTCCCAATAGGAAAAAAATTCAAAAAAATTAGCATTTCTAAGTCCATCCAAGTCTTCTTTAGATTTCCAGGTGCACACATTCCTTTTTGTAGCTTTCTATTTTGTTTCATTTACATTTCTAGGCCATTTAATTAAGGCTTGCATTGAACTAGGGTTTTGCATCTTACATTTTAACTTGCATTACATTATTCTTTCTAAGTTCTTACTTGGGGGTGAACCCCTCATTAGTTTATATTCAACCCCTAGGACAACCCTCTTGCAAGATCTCTTTCTCCTTTGCATTGAGATCTCAAAGGATTGTTCTTGAATGAGAGAGAGTGAAGATTGTCATTCTAGGTCCTAAACCCTAGAAAAGCATACAATTTTCTACCTTTCAGTTGTATACTCTTTTGTTGAAAATTTTCCCTCAATGCTTCCATGATTTTCATGCTTGTATATCATGGCAGCATGTTGGTGAATGGTGTGACATCTAGCTTTCCACTTCGTAGTTTCTTTTGGTTTAAAAAAATCAAAGGAATTTTTAAAAGGGGGAGATTTCAATCATATGCTAAAGTCAGAGTATTCCATGAGACAAAAAAATTGAGAAAATGGTGTTTGCATGTAACTATGCTAGAGAAAGGAATGACTACATTGACAATGCAAAGAAAAGCTAAGTTGCTTAAATCTCTAGAAGAGAAAGAAACAAAAGAAAGAAAGGAACAACATAGTCTGAAGAACCGTAATGGAGCCATGCATAACTCACAAATTCACATACAAAGGTATTATATATATTTAACTAATCAATCAAGTTCTACTTGATCAACTACAATCCTTTTATTTGTAGAAATTGAACATATCCTTGTCCTTGAAAAGGTAGATACTAGGAATTATAGATTTAGGAGACACCATTGCTATAAGTTATCAAATATAATTAATTATTGAATTAGCTATAAACCTAGACTATCTCCTTTTCACTATATTCTCACCATATTAATCGATTTGCAAGAGATATGATTCAAAGGAAAACAAGCCTAGATGGTTTTATTTAACTATATGAGAGTTTGGATAATCTATATGCCATCGCATGCAACCATAGTAACAATTTTCCATACATATGAAATAAAGGATTCAAATTTTTAGACATACAGATGCATTGATCTTAATTTTGTGGACATCAACTCGTACTTGGAATTGAAGGCTAACTGAGCTTTGATGGTTGGATTGCCGGTCTTCTTCAACTCTTATATTAGAAGTGGTGATCCTTGGAATTACTAATTCTTCAATATGGTTGAACCAAAATCTTCATACTGACAAACTATGAGTTAAGTGCAACAATATAGAAATGGATACATGTCTTGCATATGTTACTCTCTTCCACTTCCACCTTCTCTGTTACAGTATTGTCCACTTCCATTCCTAGCTTGTCCATTACAATCTCCCCCACTTCCATCTTTATTGGTAGCAGTGCATGTCAAAATAAATGCAAATGATAAAAATGTACATAGACTCATTTCTCTCACTATATAATGCCTCTCGACATAAATATAAAGATAGAGCCAAAGATAGAGATATAAAGAGATCTCTCTCTCTTTCTCTTCCCATATATCTTTATATATATCTCTGGGCCATATGTTCCTCTCTCTACCTCTCTCTATATAACTTCATATCTCTACCCTTTTATCTTTCCATGATCTCTCCCTCTTTCTTTATCTCTTCCTCTTTCTATCTCTATCTCTCTCTCCCTCTCTCTATCTACATTTCCATCTCCATCTCCATCTCTATCTTCCTCTCTATCTCTCTCCCTATATCTATCTCCTTACCTAGATCCTTACATCTCTTTCTCTATTTCCCCTCTATCTTTCCCACTATATATCTCTCCATCTCTCCCTCTTTCTATCCATCTCTCTCTCTCCCTATCACTCTATTTATATATCTCTCAACTTCTCTATCCTCTCTATTTCTCTCCATCTCTCCCTCTCCATCTCTCTCTCCCTATCACTCTCTCTCTATATCTCTCAACTTCTCTGTCCTCTCTATTTCTCTCCATCTCTCCCTCCCACTCTATATATTTATATTTATCTCTCCCTCTCTATATCTATCTCAATATCTTTCTCACTCAAACACACACACACACACACACACACACACACACACACACACACACACACACACACACACACACACACACACTCCTTGTTTCTCCTTCCATATCTCTTTCTTTGTATCTCTTTCACTCACATACACTCTAATTTTTTATCCCTCCCTATCTTTATCTCTCTATTTCCCCCCTCTCTCTATATCTCTCCCTCTCCCTCTTTATTTATATCTCATTATCTCTATCTCTCTCTCTCTCTCTTATTTACTCCATCTCTCCCTCCATCTCTCTTAATCTCTATTTATATATGTATATGTTTGTGTCTCTTTATATATATGTGTGTGTGTATAACTTCCTATATGCTTATATTTGTCTCAATCTTTCCCTCTTTCATTGTATCTTTCTATCTCTATCTCTCCCTCTCTCTCCCTCTTACTCTCTCCTTCCATCTATCTCTTTATAAATTTATCTCTCTCTATCATTGTCTCTCTCTCACACACCCTCTTTATCTTTCCTAAGTTATATTTATCTCTCGATCTCTACTTTATATCCTTATCCCTCCATCTCTAACTCTCCCTATCACTTCCTCTTTCTATATATCTCTGCTTCTCTCTCCTATCTCTATTTCTCTCCCTCCATCTCCCTCCTTCTCTATCCATTTATACATATATATCTCCCTATCTCTATCTCTCTCTCTCCATATTTCTCACTTACTCACATAGTCATACAAACCCATTTTTTCTCCATCCCTATCTCAAGCTCTATCTCTATCTCTATATCTCCATATTTAAATTCTTACATGTATCTCCCTCTATCTCTATCTCATTATCTATCCATCTCTCTCTACCCTCTTTATATAACACTTCATATCTCTATCTTTATGTTTCTATTTGTCCCTCTCATTCTCTCTTCCTCTATATATTTATATAAACCCATCTATCCATCCTTTTTTCCTCTCTCTTTATCTCTCCCTCTCTTTCTCTCCATATCCCTCTCCATCTCAATCTCCATTTCCATCTCCATCTCTATCTCTAAATTTCTTTCTATCTCTATTTCCTTACCCCCCCTCTCTCTCTATGGACCCTTATCTCCCTCTCTCTCCTTATTGTAAACATAACATGAGCCTATTGGTAATGGAGCCTTATTATCTTCCTAGTCCAAAGGTTTTGATTTAGTTGTGTTCAGATCCATGTAAGAAGATGCATAGTTGATTTGAAGCTACAACTTCTTCATTGAGACCTTTGTTGCACAAAAAACATCATTTTCTAAATGGTCTACCAATTGAGCTCATGTATACTACACAAATGTATGTAAAAAATAGACCAAAAAATCCCTGATTGACCTCCCACACTTCTTCGATGTACCCATTGCACACCAAGGTGCAATTGCTAGTTAAAATTATTTAATTAATAGAAGAAAGTGACTTTAGACAATAATCAAATAATTAAAATTATTTAATTATTAGAGAAGAAGGGTGATTGACAAAGAAAAATAGAGTTCACAAGCGAAGGACAATTTTTAGTGTCTATAGATTTTAATACTAGAATTAACGTATATGTTAGATAGGGTGATTCACCATGGTCAATGGTAGTTAACCTAGTAAAACTAATGAGAAAAAGGCACAAATGGTTGTCTATATAGGTGAATAAAAATAAAGTGTATAATTATTAACTTTTCAAAAATCATAAAAGAAAAAAGTTTTCTTCTCAAGTTCAACTAATAGTTTATTTATACCCTTGTGATGTTTAAAATATATAGTGTTGAGTGTATTTCTATTGTGTTTTACCACATATTCTCCCTTTATGTTGAATGCATATAATTGTGTATACTAGTAAGACAGATGGAATACTTCATGTTGCTTTTACTTGAGAATCAAGTTAAGTTAGAGAATTATTGTACATATACTAGTAAGCAAGATGAAATACTTCATGTTGCTTTTACTTGAGAATCAAGTTAAGTTAGAGAATGATAAATGTTGATCTCATTTGTCCATATCTATGCTCATGGAATTAGAAATGGACTAGATTTATTCACTTAGTTCATGCATTTCCTTATCATTCTTATATAAATAATTAATAAATGGCTTGTTTTTCCATAGTTTCTTTAGCTTTTTTGTTTTAGATGAGGTGGTGGGTGTACTTATCTATCCATTTAGCATAGGGTCAAACACTATCTCCCCTATCTTGTATCATTAGGTTTAATTAGATCTGGATTACTATTTCTTCATGTACCCTAATAACAATTTTCTTCACTTAATTATTTTTCTAGTGATTGCATGTGTGAGAGTGTATGATGCATTGGTATGTGTGCTATCTTTCATGGATTGAGATAATGATGCCTATCTACTTGTAAGTGTCTACTCATATCTTTTATGGGAGAACTAGTTGTGTGCAGTATTGTCATGAATGATGATAATACTTGTATGTTAGCATGCATTGGATCAAATTTAATGATGCAATTGTTAATGTTCACCTATTATATCATTAATAATTTTGAAATATTATAACAAGTATATATACCTCCTCTTTATAACTTTTAAAATCATAAAATATTAAACTTTATATTTATTAATACCTATACAAAATCATTTAAAAGTTGTAAATATTTGAAATTAATTAATTAAATAAAATTTAATATTTAAATAATTAATATATAGATCGATCATTTATATATATTCCTTTTGGCATTAGGCAAGTTCACTGCCAACAATTCATGGTTCAAATATTCACTGCCAACAATTCACCAAAATTCACCACCAGCAATTCACCGCTAAGGAAAATTAATCGCAAACTTTTAATGCGATGAATTTTCTATGGCAGTGAATTGTTGGTGTTGAATTTTCCTTGAGATGAATTTGTCATGGGGTGAATTTTACTGAGGTGAATTGTTGGTGGTGAATTTTCTGATGGTGAATTGCTAGTGTTGAATTTTCTTAGAGCCATTCCTACTACATTAATAATTCGTACAAACTTCAGCTCAAATAATCTCAAGGGGTGGAAGAATTTTTCTTCAATTTTTTCAATAGGGTTTTTATATAATGATAGAGTACAAAGAGACCTGGTACGAAAATCCCTACTTTCTCCTATGAACATATTATCAATCTCTTTCTTAGGCAGTAAATTTATTTTCACAGATGTGGAGATATATATATTTGAGAAGCTTAACTTTAGAAGTCTGTGTTCTTTGTGAGAGTAGCCATGAAACTCACGAAAGAAAAAACTATGTTGTGTGTTAACTGGAACAACGAAAGCTCTTGAAAGGAAGGAAAAATTATGCGTTTCTTGTGTGTTGAGTTTATAGATGTGAGTGGCAGTTAAGACTTTGCTGGCTTTCTAGATGCGGTGATTTTTGGGAGAACTTCTGATTATTTCTTCGTTGAAATTTTCTGTTTTTTATTAGTTAAACGGATGAACAATGGAGATGAATTTTTCGTTGAACATGCAAAGTCAAGTCGTAGCTGAGTAACAGGAAGAAAGATCATAGATTTTGTATTTTCATCAATCGTAACTTGACTGCCACGGGGCACCTAGTAATTGAATGAGTGTGATGTTCAACAAAGTGGTCAACTCACAAGGGTGGTCAAATCCATTTGATTGATAAGATCTCTTAAATTTAATATTAATGGACAAATAAAATATGCATGTTATACTTATCTTAATATATTTATAAATTAAAATAGTATCAAATCAAACAATCATTATAGATTATCACATAATATGATTTTCACGTTCAAACAATCTATCATTTTTTTCAAACTTATAATTAAGTATTATTTAATGCATAATATATTTATTAGTCTTTTTCCAAAATATTAATGTTTTAAAAGACAACCTAATTTTATAAAAGGAATTTCACTAAAGACATAATTATGTTCAATGTTATTCAATCAATAACAAAACATTAATAGAGTTGAAATTTGAGTCTTAAATTAATATTTAAATAAGACATACATTATTGATATTCTTGAGATTTTATCAAAGAATTTAATGCATCAAAAATGTAATAAAAACATAAATAATGAGTTTATTTATGCATTGACTTTTCTCATCATAAACACAAAAAAAAAATTGATTATAATTATTCAAGTTTCTTAAATAATTGACATCCAATGCATACATCAATATCAACTAAAAAAATATTATTATTTATTCTTCTACATTCATAATTCTTACCAAATCTTAAAAATATATAAAATTTAAATTTAAATAAATTAATATCTACTGTAAAAAACAAAATTGATTGAGTAGAATGCGAGAATAAACTATTGTTCTCTAGCTATAACTTGGTACTTTAACTAAATAAATTCATTTTTTACTAGATAACTAGACAAAAGAGTCCATGATGCGGACATCTGGATTTTTTGCCTTAACTTTATTCCAAACTTCTCCGCCTTTACACAATGTCTCTCTAAATTTATCGGTTCCTAACCTGCTACAGTAGAACTCTCTCAGTCTTCTCAACCTTTCCAATCCCTTCAGAAATTTCTTCACTCTGGGACACCACTCTAAATACAATATCTGCAGGACGGCCATTGCGCCATCCTCAAAATCCGGCAACACCTCCAGAAGAGGGAAGTCTGATATAACTAGAAAGCGTAGATTGGGAAACCCGCATGACTTTCCAAACCCCCTTGGTAATTCTCTGCAACTCTCATTAGTCACTAATGTCAACTCTACCAGGTTAGGCATTGTTTCTAATGCCGTATAAATGCTACATTCACAATGCCATAACGTAAGTATCCTAAGATTTCCTAGCATACATAACCAATTCGGTATGGCAAAATTCCCTGCATTGAGGGTTTGCAGATCCTGCAGGGCAGTAATATTCTGCGGTAAATGCGATGCTCCAGAGAATTCAGATGTTATGGACAAATGGCGCATCTGTGGTAGCTGCGCAAGGGTTCCATTTTGGAAACCCTCCAACTCCTTTTCATGCTTAAGAACTACGCTTAATTCTTGGAGGCGGGTTAATTTTGCAAGATCCTCCAACTTTAACAATCCATCCTCTTCAACAGAGAGGTTCAATTCATTTGATCTGAGTACCTGCAGACAGTCCAGCCCTGATATTCCCTTCGGCATGTGACTGCGCAACCCATAATGGCAATCCTGTATGTTGAGGTGCTGAAGACATTTCAATTCACTTATCCACTCAGGCAGCCTTTGCAGACGTCGGCACCAAGATAGATCGAGCAAGACAAGATTCTTAAGCTTCCTCACACAGGTTGGTACCTGATCAATTCTTGTCCATGATAAATTTAAGAGCTTGAGAAGTTTTAGCTTTCCAACAGAGTGGGGCAATGTAGAGATCTTAGTTTGGCTTAAGTCGAGAACCCTTAATAATCTCAAAGGACTGAAGAATTTTGTCTCAATCTTTTCAATGGGGTTTTTATATAATGACAGAGTGCGAAGAGACCTGGTACAAGAAGCCCTGCTCTGTTCGATGATCATATCATCTGTATCTTTTTTGGGCAGTAAAATTCTTTTCACAGATGTGCAGGCATCTTCAACAGAAAATGTACATCCATTTTCTCTAGATATATCAATTGCCAAATCATGCAGCAAGTCATGGATCCTACAATATTTGATTAGATCCGGCGAACTCTCCCATACTTCAAGCATGCACAGATTGGTTAACTGATATAAATAACTCCAAGCAACATCCCACTGGTCTTCTCCTTGGGGAATCAATCCTTCCACTATCCAGAGATTTATGAGATATTCGCAATCTATTACCTCATCCTCAGGAAAGAAGGACAAATAAGAAAAACAGGGCTTAAGAGCTCGAGGCAAGGAATCATAACTCAATCTAAGAATCTCTATGACTCGGAAGTCCGGATTAGCCGGCTTTTTCCGTCGATTCAGTTTCGATTCTTTGAGTTGATGCAATCTAGAGGTCCAATTTCGTAGATCTGTGCTGCCGGAGAGAGAAGCTCCTATTGTCTTTAGAGCCAGTGGTAATCTCGCGCATCGCTCTTCAACCTGAAGAGCTATGTCCTCAAGGTAATATGGCGGGAGATTTTGGTCATAAGCTGGGAAGGCATAAGCACAGAACAACTGCCAACTCTCTTGCTTGGATAAAAGCTCCAACTCATATGTTCGAGCATGAAGATTTTGGCCAACTTCCCTGTTTCTGGTTGTAACCACAACTTTACATTGGCTGTCACTGCCTATTGGAAGACCAAGCCTCGAAATGATGTTATCTTCTCTGGCTGCCCTCCAGACGTCATCCAGCACAATTAGACACTTTCTTCCTTTTAAATGGTCATTAATCATCTCCGCCGCTCGCTCTTCCATTAAATCCTTTACAGCATCCTTTAGATCCCCAATATGCGAAGCCAAAACACCTTGCAATTTATCAACAGAATATGACTGTGATATGGAAAGCCAGATTGAATGCTCATACCTTTGTTTGACTCTGTCAAAAACATTTTGGAGAAGATATGTCTTTCCTGATCCGCCCATCCCCACCACAGCAATGACTGGACTAGTTGGCTCATCTATCAGGGAGATAAGTTGACACTATTTCCTTTCCATGCTGATCTCCCCTCTGCAATGCTTGATGGCTGTTCAGAGTGCACTAAATCACGGAAAAGCTTGAGCTGCTCTCCATCTTTCGTAATGGAATTGATTCTTTCTTTCACTTTTTCAATTCTTTTCCCCATTTTATAGCGGAAAAGTAATTCATTCGGATTGCAAACACAAGACTTAGTTACACATCTAGTGTAAAGAGGGCGAACAGAGCACTCTTCCACGATGTCCTCTGCATCCAAGGCAATGTCCCTCACGTTGTGCAGCCATTCTCTGACGTCCTCATCTTGTGTAGAAAGTGAATCCACATATTTCAGAGCCCCACTTATAGTTCTGAGCCTCTTCTTGAGCCAGTCAAAGTCCCGGGTGAAGTTGCAAACCAGTGCTGCCTCTTCAGTTGCTTGTTGGACTATCATCTCAGTAAGTTTGCAAATAACACCTTGTGCAATTGCACCTGCCATCATCAATCTGTTAAAACAACTTTAGAACTCTTTGTTCTATGTGAGAACAGCCCTGAAGTGTTTGTGTGAATCAAAGAAGATAAAATATGGGTAGCTGTTAACAAGCTGTTGACTTTCTAGAGGCGGTCTTTTATGGAAAGTTAATAAATGAATAATAAGCAAAGTCTAAGTGGTCTTTGAGTCAGAGGAACAGATTTTTTGTGGTAGGTATAGTTTGCTGCCTGCCTTATTCAAAGGTTATAAATTGTGTCATTTCGTTGCTCTGACCTGGCAAGGGGCGTGGTCAACTCACTAGGGTGGTCAAGTTCACGGGGCTGGTTAAGCCCACTTAACATTTGAAAGAGTTTAGAGTGTATGTATTTTGTCTCACATAATAGTTATTTGTGTCTTTTTAGGAAAATTTAATATGTATTTTTAATTAAATTTTTATTATTTTACTAATATGATCATTATTGTGTTGTTATATAAGTACAAGTATGTGTCTTTTTATGAATCATCTTTCGAAATAATAATGTGGATCAATATAAAAAGGTCATAGAATAAAAAAGACTTGATGAATCCAAAGTTTGTACATTCATGAGTTGTTTTGTAAATAAAAAATATATGGAAATACTTGTCTTAGTCTTAAGGTATAATACAACAGTTCTAATAGATTAAAGCCTACAATAATACTATAAAACCAAGCAATAAAGTAACACCAAAGAAAACATCTACCTATAGATTATCACTTAGTATGATCCTCACACAACTCAAATATCAACTCCAAGGTTTCTACAAATTGGGATAACGAAATTCTAGAGAATTAGGATTTAATTCGCCCCCTCTAGTCAATGGCTCCATGTACCTCCCAACAACAAAGTTGGCTTATCTATTAGTCAAGAGGGAAGTCCCTTCTACACCATTTATTCAACTCAACTTTTATGGGGTCTCTAGAGGAAATCTAGGGTCATTACAAAATAGATGTGTTTTTAGAAATAATGATGTATAAATTCTACTAGCAATCTTCACAAATCTCCTTGATGACACTAACAATGAGGCTAAAGCCCATATTTCATTAACTAGTCTAACTACAAGAAGAAGAGAAGGATTTCCAAAAATACACATAAAATGAGATTCAATGTTAGCACTCCATGCTCTCAAAGAAAAAAAAATACTACCAGATGGAAACTGAACATCATTGTCATGCCCCCATAAATATAGATCAAATCATTGATCACTCAAGAAAATCAAATTCACACTAAACAACAAACATTCCTTATGCAACGAATAACCAAGCAGGTTACAATTATGGAAAGACGCAATTAGGAAGGAAAATGATTAATTTATTAAATGCTAAGACACCTCCTTCAGCATAAAGAAAGGTAACTAAAGGCAGACAGTAGAAGGGTTCAAGGACAGTATAAAAGATAACATTAATAAAGATTAGTCACTCTTAACTACGAGCATTAACAAAAAGCCATGTCCCTTAAGCAAACAGATAACTTGAAAGGTTATGTCTCTTAGTTCCATCATGATATAAAAGAGGGGTTATTCAAGGCAAAGAGGATCATCATCGACCAAGCAAGAACAAGTTAGATATCTGCAAGGAAAGCAACAGGATTATTAGCACCATCTATTATTACCAGACCGTCTCATACAATCAGGTGTATCTCTGTTTTTTGCCCCTTTACATAAATATCGAATCTGATTCTGTCTACACTGTTATTTGCTACTTTACATATATATCGATTTGATTATGAATGCTCTATATATCGACCTAATTCTGCATACTCTGTTATTTTCTATCTCATGTATTTGTAGAGACCTGGTCTTTGTTAGTAGCTATCTTACATAAATGTATAGATCTGAATTTGCATAGTAAGGGAATGTTAGATGTTTGAATTCTACAAGTAATTGGGAATCTATACATGCATATTGCTTATAAATCTTAAAATGAATTTTATTATTAGAGTTGAATTAGGACTGCTTTGATTTTCTAAACCCCATCTTGTGCAAGGGCCTAAGGTGCCAATGGTAGGGGTCAGAAGCCCACTTACAACCTTCGCCCAACTCCTCACAAGGGTAGGGCTTGAGGTGTAGTGGTAAGAGCCAAAAGAGCCCACTCGTGATCTTCGCCTGATCCCATAGGTTGGTAAGTGTCTTTGGGGTTTGGGACATACTGGGGAAAGCAGGTACAAGTTTCCAATGGGGAAGGTTATGGTATACACCCTCTTAGTCTTGGCATATGACTTTGGTTGAACCCATCATGTTCCCTCTCCCAATGTCCAAATTTGTTGTATTATTGATAATCTATGAATGTGATGAAATTATTCAATTCTAACAAGCATATATACATGTTGTGAATGTTGTTCATGTGATGAATGCAAGATTCAATCCAAGATCATATCATTAAAAGGAAATCAATTTGGTAAGGTGGAAACCCTAACCCTAAATTGTTATAATTAGCTATCAATAGGATAATTCTAGGGAAAATCAAGTTAGGGGACATTACAATTGGTATCAGAGCATCTTTCCTGCCATCTTGTGAAAGGTAGTTGATGCAAAATAGCCAAAGGGCTCAAAGAGCTTTAGAAAGGGAAAGAAGGAAGCTTACAACAAGAAACATCATGATCAAACAATTGGGAAATGAAATGAGAACCTTCATGGAACAAACAACTCAGGCCCTCATGGACAAAAATGAGAGGAATGAAAGAACCAACCAATTCCTCCTCGAAGCTATTCAAAATATGAGAAACAATAATGGAAGGGAATTAATCACTCTGAGAACAATAATCCCATATCCCCAAAGGTACTCAAAACTAGGCCAACAAGACCTCCCTTCCTACCTAGTGAGGAAACCCTGGAAGAAGCAAATGAACCACCCACCGATAATGTGGATGAAATCGTGGAAGCATACAATACACTTGACCCCAAACTTATGAGGAATGCCCCTTTTAAAGACTACTGTGATACCAAAATGAGAGCTACCCCTAGGAAAGAAAGAAAAAGGAAACATGATAAAGACGTTAAGGAGAGGGTGAGCAAGTTAACCCTTCCTAGTTTTGATGGAGTAGGAAAAATTATGGTGTGCTCATGGGTCCAAAATTTGGACACTTGTCTATCACTAAGCCCCATGACTGAGGAAAATGCCATCAAGTTTTTTGTACTCCATTTAATAGGAATGGCTCACAAGTGGTGGCACCATGGCCTTATTACCAAAGGCCACCAAGACATAACCTCTTATGATGAATTCACTCAAAAACTTATCAAAAGGTTTGACCAAAAACACCCTGAATGATACTTTAGAGAATTAACACTACTATGACAACATGGGACTATAGAAGACTATGCCATTGAATTCCAATGATTGGTTGTCATGATACCCAAGATCTCTCAAGAAAGACTTACCTACTTATTTGTGGAGGGATTGAAGGAATCAATCAAGAGTATAGTAAGTGCCTTAGAGTAGTGCATTGATCTAGATCAATGCATAGATTGGTTTTGTACTTCATTAGAACTATAATACAGTATATATGATAGATGCTATTGTATTAGTTGAATAAGTTGTAAGCCACGACCTTCTTCTATCTTATTCTCTATGGGCAGTGAGTCCACTAGATAGTGAATCCACCTTCAATGAGCATTTCTATAATATACTATATCTAGATATAATATATTTAGCTAACCCTCATTGTGGTTTTTCCCATTTTGGGTTTTCCATGTAAAAATCTTGGTGTTCATGTGTTATGTGATGTTTTGGATGTTCCATTCTTTAATTCATTATTGTAGTTGAATATGTTTTTGTAATTGGACGGCTAATGCCATAATGGTTTAAGGGAATATTGATTCACCCCCCCCTCTCAGTATTTCGAGTGTTTAACACATATATCACAAGATCTACATGGAGAAACCCTTGTGAGAAAAAAACTCCACCGAGAAGAGAAGCCAAGCATGCATTGTCTTCAAACAAATGATATTACAATACAATCACTTATATTCTCATATGGATTATCTTCAAACAAATGAGATTACATTACAACCACTTTCATTCTCATGCAAGCACTTCAATTCTCCTCTTTGCTTCTAATATGGAAACACCTATATGCACCTATGAACAACCTCCTTATGCATCAACCTATCCTTGTTCATGTAATGAAACTCTACATTCAACTATTATTCATTTTCTACATCCAAGGGGTTGAATTTATAAACTTGTTAAAATGTCTTAAGCTCCAAACAAGGCTCCCAATGATGACCCTTCATTCCAAATGTACCCAACCCTTGGAATACCTCCTTGGAATACAAAAGGAGACCAGTTTTGGCTCCAATACTTTCCCTCCAACTTGGGTTCCCAAACTTGGAAGATATAAACATTAAATTAAATACAATAAATAATGGATTGTACCAAGAGACACCTGTTGCCTCATTCTAAGCTCCCACTTGGATAATCCCAATATTTGCTCATTTACCATTTCCTTACCTTTTATTATCCCATTCTAGGAATCCACATGTGGGGAAAACAATATTAAATATTTATGTCCACAACTCACCTTTACCGTTGCTAGTGAACCCATCACCCCTTATGAATATATTACAACCAATAGTGAGAATTAATATTATAACATATTTTCACAATACAACCTAAGTACCTAGAGACACTTTCCAAGGATGTTAGAACCATGGCATAGTATTGACAAGGTGAATGACACCTTAATCCTAACAATAACACAACTTACCTCTCATGTTGACACTCGTTGTACAATGCACTCTCTTAGGGCTCCAGTCTCAGTGCATGATACAAACATTATTGTGGCATTTTTTCTGCTAGGAATGCTTGGCCTAGCTCAAAATGGTCTCAAGATGCATAAGCAAAATTGAACAAAAAAAAAAGGTAAATTTTTTGTTACTTATAGTAAGGGTGATCCCACAATACTAGTTTACAATTTTTGGCCAAACTAGACATTGAACTAATTTTTTCTAACTAAATCTTCACTTTTGAGCACCTATAGTGGCTAAAATGTGAGGAATTTGAAGATGATGCAAACTAGTGATTTGTGACATTTTGTATATAGATTCTAAACATATTTTTTCAAAAATTTTGGAATCAGATTGCACTTCTTTTTCCATCTCCTTTGAAAACTATTCTTTTTCAGTAAACACCATTTTGAAGGAGTGACGCTCACTGTATAACACAACATTTTTTCCATGAAGGATAAAATTCTAATTTTTTCAAATTTAGATTTGTAACTACAATATCTAGTGCTTCCAATTGGTTTCATAGTGTTTTATTGAATATTTTTACCTTAATCATGTTTCAAAGTCAAACCAATTACAATTCAGACATAGGCAGACCATATAACACAACTTTTCTTTTGTATGTGTCAAAATTCAAAAAAAAATTGTTGGATCAAGGACTTCAATAACTGGTGCACTCATATTTTTCATAATTTTTTTTTTATAATCTTCTATTTTTCCACATGTGCAGAACAAAGAGCTTGATTTTTTGTGAAAAACCTACATTCACAAGAAATAAAAAATAAATATAATAATAAAATTAAATTTATTTAAAATTATACTTTTTGGGAAGCTTATAATAAGGACTACATACATACAAATTTTTTTTTTCAAATGAATTCATTTGATCCCCCAAAAGGTAAATCAAAAGTCGTTTTTTATCACCTTTTTAATAGGTGTAAATGAGACTTTGTTATACATATGGTTTAAAACTAGTGGGGTTCTATCCAAGGGGGTTTGATATAAGGTAGTTTGTGTATGTGTGAATTGTGGGGGTTAGTAATAAACACAAAAACTCAATGAGACGTATTACATTAAAGATTTGAAGCACATATTTAACCAAGTTGAAACAAAACAAATCTCTAAAATTGTTGCATTGTTCTCTATTCTCAAGGATCATTTAAATCATCATTGCTCTTGTTACCTATTTTTCACTTCGAGCTCAAACAGGTAGAGCTGGATGAAATTCATCATTTATAAGTACGGAAAATTTTATTGTTTTGCTGATTAAGTGGTCATTGATAATCATAGAAGATTATTTTACATTTGAATCATAGTTTTATTGTGCAAACATTTAAAACAGAAAATTGAGAAATTTGCATAGTAATGCTTTTATTCATTTTGTAAAAATGTTGAATCCCACACAAGCCATGGGAGTAACTCATTTTGATTTTTACAATCAAATAAAGGGTGCATAAGCAATGGTATGCTATACAACTGAAAATAACAAAAGCATAGGGTAGAAGGTGATTTGTCATTGCTTAGAATGACGAATCGTTGATAGTTGAGGTTTTTAGTTGTGATGCCAGCTCGAGCTCTGTTTCCAGTTTCAGCTCCAGCTCCGCATACCTGCAAGTTTGAGGGAAATGTTGTTAGAGCAATGCGAATCAAATCCTATCGTATATCTACGCTACCAACAGGAATGTAAGATACAGTCGATCAGGCATCCATCAGATGATTGAAAAATCAAGAGAAAAAACATAATTCAATGGAAGCTTTCAGCTTCTTTTATTTTGCTAACATGTTTGTTTCAGTGTGCAGGAATAGGTTCATCATGTTTGAGATCATTTTGTCAGATATGTGGAGTAAAACGGGCTCCCACAAGGGTTGAGCCCAGCATATCAAAAGGATACACTCTCAAGTTACATACGAGAGTTCATTAATATTGTCAAAACAGTCATCAAAAGAGCTACTGAAATAAAGAAATAGTCAAATAATCAGCTTTATTTCAAATAGATTTAGGAAAAGCAGCTTGAGCATACAATATGACTTTGCTCTTCATATCAAGAAAGGATCAAACAGTGTGAGAACTCATCATTTTCATTGTATTCGGTTTAGCTCTACTTTACATTTTTATTTTACATCTAAATGAAGTTTAGAGCCTCGTTAAATTGAAGAGAAACAAAGTATTTGTGCTTTAAGGTGTTTTCATAATTTCAAAACCATATAATAGTCTACAGGAGGATCAGTGATAATATGAGCATCAGAGAATCATGAATATAATGGTTAGGAATCATATAATGAGGAGGTTACAGCCATGTTCGTTTCAACAAGATTATGCTCTTTTCCATTTTCAGGGTATTTAAGTACACAAAAAGCTGTAAGAGGGACAAAGGGCTGTAGAATTACTTGAAACAGTGCTATTGAAGTGTCAATAAAAGATAGTGATATTGTTCAATAGGGTGCAGTTTTAAATGGATGAAAAAATGGCAATTTCTAATGCAAATTGCATATGGTAATGATCAGCAGTCAAGTTTCATTACATAACAACTATTACAGCCAACAAAGATATATGAAGGCTAGCAAATAAGACAAAGCTCACAGATGTTCACTCATAACCTTGAAACACAAACAAAATATTCAAATAAAAGATCTCTATTCATGATATCAATGCCTTTGAAGGATGAATTAAATCTTTGTGGATTGAAAATGAAAGAGAAATTGCCACCAGCAAGGATTAAATAATCAACATTTAATGACAGTCACCATTATTCGAAAAGCATTCATATGTTACCAATCATACAAGTAACAACCAAGATGCATATAGAGGGACAACCAACAATATTGATAGAAGCCATGAACATCATCAAATGGCATGCATTCATATTATGATCTGGAATGATCTTATCATAGTGTAGATGATTGTGATATTGTTGACAGTAGTTACATAAGCATAAACAGAGTATTATTTTTGAGCAATTTTATATAGGGAATGAAGCAATTAAGCACATGTCGAGCTACATATCACATACATTTACAATGGAGAATAGAGTTAGCTGAGATCTTCTATTTTTTTGTTATCACTTTTAGAAAGTGAATACAAGAAAATCATGGAAAGAGGTATAATAAGATCATGACCTGTCATAAGATGAAGCATGGACAAGGTATGAATATCATTTAACAGAATGCCTTTAATCTGGTGAGATGCAATGATATGTACATGAATTATTTAACAGCCATGATTCAAATCAGTGAAGCCGTGCTATATGGCGAGGAAGAGAAATACCCAATAGAACAAACCAAGAGAGCTCTCCAAGTCTAAATAAAAGCTGACATTCAGAATAGACATTTCAAGTATCCATGAAATTACAAATACCCAGATGAAAGGAGAAAATCGTGGCTGTATACCCATTAAGAGCGCATGAAATGGAAGTGTTTCACTATATTGTGAGTTCGGAATAAAACATTTTTATAGAAATTAAAGAAAAATCAAGATAGTTGCGGCCTGAGAATTCAATATAATGCCTCAAAAATGAACAAGAGTGTTCAGATCTGTACAAAGAAGACTTACCTTGCAATTTTTCAGAAAGTCTTCAAGAAATCAATAGAAGTCAACATTAAGTATGTAAATTGAGCTCGAATCCAGTTCACATGGTGGCCAAAGCAAAGGAAAAATACAGAAAAACATTAGATTAGATCATGTCCGCGACTGTATAAATCAGAAAATGATTCAAAATGGTAAGAAGTTGCATTTTTATGAAGGATCAGAGTCATTGCACATTTTTACCCTATTGAGATTCTTCAGAAACAACGAAGTTAATGAAATTTTGAGCCTTAGCTTCAAGAGTTTCTCAGAAACCCTATTCATTGCGGCGCTTCCTCTCCAAGCAAGAAGTCAAATGCGAAAATAGAAAATGATTAGGGTTCTCTTGTTTTAGGTTTCTTTTTGTTTCCCTTCATCATTTCTTTTGAATTATCAATATTGACTTCTAAGTCAATTAAAAAGTCATGCGAATTTTTGAAGGGGGCTGAGTTTAGTATCTTAGGAGATATGTGTTATCATATGATTTATGATGTGAAAAGAATAGGAAGTGTGCAACCATACGAAAACATGGAGTTTTATTTACTCATAACTGGTGGAAATCATATACTTTGAAATATTGATATTGGCTGAGAATAGTGGCAAATTTTAAAATATGCATGGACTCACGTTTATAAAGTTAAAGTTCCACTTCATATTAATTGAAATATTTTATGCTTTGCATTACTTTTTGTAAAGTTAATAAATTAAATGATTAAATATAAATCATTTAATTTATTTAACTATTTCAGATGCAAGCGTTAAAATATCAAGCGAAGTGGACTTTTAAATGTGCATGGGTGGATTGATACAAACGAGGTAGTTTTCACATGCTTTAGCCCACTTTTTTAGGGATTTTAGTCCAGTTCGAGTTGTAGATCAATTACATGCTTTATGACTGCTAGTTCGAGATTGAGTTCACTCATTTTTGCATGAGTTTGAGCCACTTTTTTAGGGATTTTCACTTGTGCTCGGATTTCACTTTGGAATTGTCATCTTTTCACTTTTAGATCACTTTCAGTTGCTTATTCATGCACTTTGGAGTGCTTCATATTGTATATATTGAAAAAGTTTTTTTTTTTTAATTTAGTTCTTGTTTTCTGCCTTTGCCTTCAGCAAAGAAGACTATCTTGTAACTCAGCATTTTTATAGAGTAATACAACAGTGTTTCTATAGGTTCAAATCGTGTTATTACAGAGAATTCCTTCAAGTTTCAGTATTTTAGAATTTGCCTTCAAGTTTCAAGCATCTTTGTCATGTGGGATTGATCGAAGTAATTATTGTGTTTGCAATATATGAAACCTTTAAATATTTCTGTCTCCTTAATGAATTATGTATGCATCCAAGTTTAAATCTACTGGTTAAACATTGTGCTAATCAGTAATTAAACAGTCTAGTTGTGGAAATCATATTTTCCTTCTATGATTGTTTCTTTAACAGCCTTTGTTTAAAACATTCAAGTGTTTAAACTTCCAGATCTAGTTGTGCGAATGAAAATAGTGAGTAATTGTTCTGTGAGTTAAGTCTGCATTTTGAATTCTTCGGTGCATCACCATAGTTAAAGTTTCATAGTTTATAATTTAGACTTAGTCTTTCTACCTCTTTCCCAAGCCAAATCAGTTAGTTTTAGGAGGTTTTTCATCAGGGAACCAGCCCTCTCTGGAGATTGATTCTCAAAGTTAGGCAACCCACAGGCCTGAGAATCATTACATGTTTCAACATATTGCTTGATTTAACTAATCGAGCATTCGAGTGCAATCTGAATTGACAACAGCTCTCATATTTGTATATGCACTATGACTGGTTAGGATAACAACCTAAGAAATGAGATGTTGTAAATGCAAGAATCTACTTCCTACATGAACTATAAACTATGCGATTGAAGCCATGATATTAAATGTTGCTGAAAATGATAATGGTGATATGACAATGGATAATGATGCTAAATGCTATGGTGGAGATATTGTATGAAAGCTAAGATGATAACTAAAATGCAACTATAAACTAAGACATGATTCTAAATTAACATGATACTACAATGCTCAAATGATAAATGCTAAATGCTCTAAACTCAAACTCTAAATGTTCCAAATGCTCCAATGGTATTCTTGCATAATAAGTTTTCTCAAATATGGGATGATAAATGTTGTAGCAAGGGGTTGTATTTATAGGATTTCCAAAGCATCTTGTTATGTGGCAGTGATCGACGATCAAGATTTCAACATGAGGAATGAATGGTGGAGATGGAAGAATCATGGAGGATGTTCCCTTGACCAAGGGCAACATGCCAAATGTATGAAGGAATAAAGTGTGTGAGAAAGCCATGTGTCAAAAGTTTGTTATGGAATTGGTTGAGAATAATGCCTTTTAAATATTAGTCATAGTTAATTACATGTGGCATTTGATGATGTGGCCAAAAAGTGTTGTAGACATGTGCTTAAATTCAAATTGGGCATTTGAATATAGTGAGAAGGTTATTAATTAAATAAAACAAACTATGTGAATTTATTTATTTAATTAAATTAGAGGAATGTGATTTTAGATTGAAGAATTTAGAAAAGTGTGAACTATATAAATAAATTGAGAATTTACTTATAAGTAGATGAAATAAAAAGGGTTATTAATTAAATAACTAGTATTTAATTAATTAATTGTCTTGACCAATTTTAGGTGTATACATTTTGCCCCTCTTTGAAGTAATGTGTTTACATGTTGCTTCAAAGAAAATTTTTCTACTAATGTCAAAAAATTTTTTGATGCCCCAAACGCTGATTTTCAGGTGATGATGGATATATGCTCCCTCGGGAGATAAATTGATGAATTTTTGAATTTTTAAATTTTTAGGATTTTTTGAAATTTTTGAAATTTTGATGATTTTCCAATGATTTGATGATGATTTCAATTTTTTTTAATCCAAAAACAATTTATCTCCCAAAAAATGATATTAGACCTACCAAGTGATGAATTAATGAATTGGCCCCTTTTGAAAATAAAATAAAATAACCCCATAAAAATCCCACTTAATTAACCTTTAAACGGTTAAAAAAATGGATGAAAAGTTCATTTGTGCATTTTGGATTTTGAAATTGAGAGTGATTGAGTGATTTAGTAACTTTGGAGCAAAATGGCGATCCCTTACCACATAGATCGATTCAAACGTGTTAGATGTCACAACCACCCGACATCGTACGAACCTCTGGTATGTACCCCAAAAAACCTCCTCGTAAATTGTGCAATTCATTTTCCCTCTCTTTTTCACATTTTAAATTTGGTTGTTAATTTTCTAGCGCATTGAAGGGTTGATGTAGCGCATAGATGAACTATTCTAGCGCATAGAAAAATTTAGCACTTAGGGTTAGGGATTTAGCGGATAGGGTTAAAACATTAGTGCATAGGTGCATTTAGCACATTGATCCATGCCTAAAGTAGCACATTGAGTAACTGTTGTAGCGCAAGGAAAGATTTAGCACTTAGGTGAATTGTATTGGTGCATTGATGAGATAGTGTAGCACATAAGGTGATTTAGCTCTTAGAAATTATGTTATAGCGCATGGAAATAATTCTATGGGACATCCATGGATTTAGTGCATGGAAAGAATTCTATGGGACATCCATGGATTTAGCACATTGAATCCCTGTTATGGTACATTCATGAATTTTTATGGCGCATACATGCTTGTAGTGCATATAAAGACTATTTTAGTGCATACATGTCAGAATGATGAAGTTTTGATTAGGCTCCCTGATTTTGATGATTTTTTATTGCATCAATCGTCGATTTGATGTTGATTGATGATGTTGATAGATTAGGTGATGATTAATCTCATGATAGGTGAGATTCAATGATTGATACTGATAAATGACCTCATGATAGGCGAGGATCAATGATAGTTTGATTTATTGATTGACCTCATGATAGGAAAGGTGCATTGATTGATTGATAAACCTCATGATCTAGGTGAGGTTGAATTGATTGATGAACCTCATGATAGGTGAGGTTGAATGATAGATTGATGCTCATGAGATTTGATCAAAGTCTCACCAGAGCTTATTAGATTGATAGGCTTATTGATTTTGATTGATTGACAAGATTAGTGATCTACAATATTGTGTGATGATAGGGGCCTTTAATGAATTTACGAATTCGAGAGCGTTTCCCTAGGACATGAGAGTTGATTCCATACTTGGCACCGACTGAGGTAGTTGTTATTGCATGATGTAGATTGTCCTCACTGATAGATATGCCCCATATTAGGATTAACAAGGGTTTGTTGACAACTTTAGTAGAGAAGTGGCATAGTGAGCATAACACCTTTCATTTTCCTACTGGTGAGATACCTGTTGTTGGAGGGCTAGCATTATATGATTCTATTGAGCAAGGTGGGACTAATGCACTGCACAGAGTATTTGAGGATGATCATATATGTGGCTATGAGATTCCCTGGAGGGATATGGTTGATGCTTATAACACATTTTTGTTTGTGCTTGCTAGATTCATTGGAGGGTTCCTTTGCCTTGATCGCAAGTCAAAGGGACTTTCAGTTGGATGGGGTAGTATTCTTGAGAGTATGATTGCTCAGGGTACCTGATATGCCTGGGGATGTTGCATGCTCGCTCATCTGCACCATTATTTACACTAGGTGGCTACCTCTGAGGGGCTATTTTATCATTTGGGGTCACATTACTTCATATCTAGGCCTAGGAGTATATAGTGGTCACTCGTCTAGTTGGAGATAGTCAGTGATCCATCATGAGCCATATGTACATGTTTATGTAGGTCCAGCTACTCAACCCAGGCTAGGAAAACTGGAGTACTGGATGAGGATACTTGATGATTTAGAGTCAGTGACATGGCGACCCTACCTTGACTGGGAGCAGTGGTTGGAGGACGATAGGGTGTGTGCAAGAAGTTGAGTCCACTTTTGGCCAAAAAGTGGAAGATGTTTTTATCGATTTTTCAGCATTTGACACATTTGACCTTAAAATTTGAAGCACTTAGAGATGAAATCTTTAAAGTCACTAATCATAAAATGTGAGAATTAACAGTCCTAGTTTCCAAATATGTAATTTATTTCAATACCCAAATTGTACAAAATTATTGAGTTTTAATAGGCATTTCCTATAAAACCCTTTGTTTAAAGTCATTTTACCACTTCATGCATTAATGCGACATCCATATTTTGACTTAAATTATCGTATTTTTCTAAATCCTTTTGGGATAAGTTTTATGACTCACTGAAGCTTGTTCTTGATATTTTTTTGTATTTTTTTATTAAATATTTTTTTTTTGTTAAATTTTTATTAGGCAGATTTGTCATTTTGAAAAATTGTCATGTACGACATGCATAAGATGAACTAAAATTATCATTTTTTTTATTTTTTATTTTAAATTGAAAAGAA
>VDFB02138657.1:0-26773 GCA_007258455.2 Sequoia sempervirens
TATGACGGAGTGAAAACAAAACAATGCTTGAAAGAAAGAATGCTGAAAAAGGAAACTTCTCGACACCCAGAATGTGCTTGCTCATCCAGAATGGACAGTAGCGACCATAGGGCGGAGTTATAACTATTTCAAACTAGTACTGAAGCAAGGACGAGTATTACAAATAATGACAATGCAATATTAAAGAATACTGGTCAGTACTACTGCCAGTTTACAATATATAATTATTGCCTGCAATGTCAAGATATCAGATTCCTTTCAATTGGTGCATTCAACAATAAATCTGCTTCAAGCTTTTAAGTTAACCACAATGCCAAACCAAAATCAGAAGATGCAGATTTCTCGGACTGTCATAATCAGATCTGCACTTATTATCATATAACCAGCAGCTTGCAATATGTTAAACAACACCTTGCTTTCGATACAACCAGAGAAGTAAATAGAGATGCAACAACGAAGATGTCTTCCACAAGCCTTAAGGATTCCCTAACACCAATCCCAAAGAAAATGCAGATTTCTTTAATCTGATTTAACAGACCTGTAGCTTAATGTATCAAACCAGCACCCTTTAAACTCACTAAAATGCACTTATCTCTCTCGTTACTAACTCTATTGACTTGAAAACAAATGCATAACACCCTTAGGGAGGAGGCGACCAAACTTGGACCACAGAACTTCACCCAAACCTTGAATCTTTTAAAAGACACAAATCCCAAGAAAAGGAAATGGTACGGCCCAGCTGAAGAATTCAACTTGGCATTAAAATTTCAATACACAACATTAAGATCTATAAATTGGAGAAAATGAACGCTCCTTACAAACTTAAAGATTGATGCAATACCCAGAACTAGCATTTTGGTATTTTTTGAGATATGAGTAAAAATATGGATCTGCTGTATCAAATCAGCAAATACAGAAAACTCTCTAAAATGCAAACTTACTTAACAAGACCAAACTGAATACAAAGCACAAATACAAATGAACTCACAAATCTACCTTAAATAATCGAACCTCTCCACTAGGTGCTATCTCTCAAGCACGAAGTCGAGCCCAGACTAGGAGGCATTCATTCCTCGAAGCAATTCCGCAACCGTTTCGGCAGCATAACATTAGCATAGACCAAAGATGCAGAAATGATGCACAAGACTCCTTTTTATAAGTTCCGTTTGACTTCAAGAAACCCTAAAATCCAACTCAAGCTCAAACCCTAACTTTTCCTTCAATAAGGCGTCCTTTTCACCTTTAGCTCAATAATCATATTTTAATTAAAACATCACCTTGATAAATGCGCCCACATTAATTTCCTTTGACTTTGGAAAATTCACCAAATATTAAATATAACCTTAATGAAGGCGCCACCCTTTGAGTCCATCTTTTAAAACGACATTAAGTCATTCGACTAGGCCAAGGTGATAAAATAACATTTTAATTATAATGTTATTTTTAAGTGAAATGAGCTCGACTTCCCAGAACTGCATTCTGAAGCCCGAAACTGAATACGCCACTTGAGTCAACTGAAGGGGAAAGTCAACTGCCTGCTACCATCCTGTTAACTGCCAAAAATAGAATTTACTAAAAATAGTAAATTCCAGAAAATGCTCTGAATGCCGAGATGAACATACCCCTGCGAAGCCCTCTGAAAACCCAGAAGGAATCCGCCATTGAATCCACCATCTTTGAACAATGACCTCCTCAAAAATAGGAAACCCTAATTTATCTTCCGACTAGCCGCCGGGGTTTTCGGAAAAAGGCCGATAGTCACAAGAAAGATCGGTTTGAGAAGGGGACATTCACGAGTCTATCATGTAGATCTGAGAAGCGATTCTGCGTGGGAGGACTATAAGAGAATATGAGTGAAATGGAGATTTACATGCAGGTGGAGGATGCTACATGGGAGGCGAGGATATTCTGCGTATCAGTTGAGGGTGCTTGAGGACAAAGCAATTTCGGGAGGAAGTGACTGTCATGTCCCCTTCTAGTTGTATCTCTCGAGAAGTCCGCGATTAGCCTATTATCGACCCTCGTGACTGATGGGATGGATAGAGGAGTCTTGATGGAGCTTAATAGCTTGAGTTGTCGATTTGTTATCGATTGGCTTTAGATTTCGGGCTCATTAGGACACTTTTATGATTGCTATTTTAGCGATTTTTAGCTCGGAGAACACCCTATTTTTAGCAGTAGGGTTTGATCACGTGCAGAATCACTTCCTTATTCGTCAGCTTCAGACGGTTCGTGCATCGGGTATATATCGAGAGAGATATTAATATTTAATTGATTTAATTAAATATTAATTTTTGGAGCTTATATTAGAAAGTTATAATATTTTAAATATTATAATTTAAGTGATTTTGGCTGAAGGGGTCGCCCATCATGGAAGGGGCCATTTTAATTATATTTTATAATTAAAATGTGATTTAAAAACTATTGAAAAATTAAATGAGGAAGTTTGAATTTATTTTAATGATCCCTAATTGAGGAAAATCGTACTTTTCAAGGAGTATAAGGTTTTGCATTGAAATTCGAGCTTATTATGTTATTGATTATTGAAATTTGAGCAAGTCTTCAACCAGAGCACGGAAGCCAAGGGTTTCAGTCTCAGAGCATTGGGGAACGAGCCATCTCCAGTGAAAGCAATTCAGAGGTTGTGAAATATCATCCGATTTATTGCCAGGCAAAGAGATTTCTTCATTCAGAAGAAATTACAGAGCATCACAGACAAGAAATATTTAGGGTTTTTGATTAGCAATTCATCCAGAGGACTTTATTCCATTGAGGCGCCTATTTCTTTCAGATCTGGAGATTCCAGAGAGAGCCGTACTTTTATTTATTGATTGCTGCTGTGTTCAGGCCGTACATTTCTGTACCAGGCCGTACCTTCACCAAAAAGAGGCGTACTTTTGTTTCAAGGCAAATCGCCTTCATTCTTGGCAGACAGACTTCATCATTAGAGGCGCATATACCACTTGCAGTTGATTCTTCCTTCTGGCGCAAGGGAAAGGGCTCATCCATCTCAGCCGTACCATTTCAAGAGGATCATTCATTGCTGCAAAATACCAGGTTCTTTCATTAAAATATCATTTCCTTTTTGATTGCATGTTATTGGATCCTATTTGTAATCATTCCAGAAGACAAATAAATTGACTGGCATCAGTATTTACATTAGATACTATTGTTTCCAGAGTTGAATGATTTTTATAGAATTTATTATCAATTTCTTGCAAAATTGCATTATTACATTTATGCTCAAAAATCACAAAAAACCAAAATACATCAAAACAAACAAAAAACAGTCAGATTCAGAAGACAGGGGAAACTAGGGTTTCTACAAGGTCACCTTGCAGTAGTTGAATATTTGCATAAGCTTCAGTCATATGATTGCATCGGAAAGTCAAAAAGTTATTATATTGCATCGCTATTTTCATTTCAATTGTTTAGAACATTTCCATTTGAGTCTTTCAAGTGCATGCTATCATCATATGCATCAAAACACAAAAAGAATCAACAAACAACAGATTGCAAGAGAATTGTTTGACAAAATTCCTAGGCATCACATCAACGAATTAAAGTAAAATCTAGCAAGGGACTCTATAGTGGTATCAGAGCTAAGAATCCTGCCAGCCTATTGGGCAGATTGGACTTGGACTTTGTTTTAGCTAAATTTTGAGTTTATAGGCATGGACTTGTTGATGTGTTTTTCGTGACCACACCAACACAGAATAAAGTTACCAACGGCGACTCTATCCTCTCTTGAAAAAAATCTCCTGCATGCTAAGATTGCTAGAAAGATCATGCATTCAACTCCAAGGTTCCTTCATGCAGTGGATAGTCTCAGTTGGGTCGATGTGATTTGTTGGTATTTCAAGGGGACTTACGAAATTGTTCAACAGTGGAGAAAGGAATTTGAATGATCGAAAGGTTTATCTATAAAGCTCTTGTTTCCTAAACTAACCAGAAAGTTCTGAATTAAAATGGGTGCAGGGTTAGAAGATGCTATGGACTAATCTACGCGTGGGATGTGGATATCAATTTTCACAAGCCTCAACCAAATTCCGTTTTGCCTCGCTTCGGACAGCCTCCACCGAACTGGTGCAATCTTCAAGGGGAGTAACTAAAGATATTTAGATTACAATTCAACAGTGAAGACACCGTCACAACGACACATACCAACATGAAGATCGTAATCGAAGTTAAGTCCACAAGTTTCCAGTTGACCACGCAAGGCGAACTCACCATCAGCGAGCCCACTAGTGGTATGGATAGACGAAGTTTGCTCAAATTGAAGACCACAATCCACAACAAACTACTTGCATGAAATGAAATTTACTTTACTTTAAGCTACTACTCGAATCAAAAGGACGAAGAAACCTTGCTAGCTACTCACAACAAAAGATGAGATCATCATCAATGAAAACCCTTTTTATTATGAGAGTGTTCACAACAATTTCTTACAAAGCTTTCAAAGGAAAAGCTTTCCTTCTTCAAACTACGCTATCGATCTATGCTATGCTACTTCTAAGTTATCTCTCTATCTTCCTATCTCTACTCTAATATCTACTGTCTAATCTAATGAGATACAAATGAGGGGGGATGCCCCTTTTATAGCTGGCCAAGTCCAATGGACGGGTCAGATTACAATCAAATGAAGGGCTCATATTAAGCCACATCAACCCTAACCCTAAAAACTGCCAGAATGGGGAGTGGAGTGATAAATGAGCAATTAATGTCCACCATCTTCTAGAAGATTCCCGTTTGTAAATGCGTTCACACTGTTCTTCCTAACTGCAAACTGGATGAGTTTGATCATCATGGCTTCAACTTCTTGAAAGGGTATGGAAAGCATGTTCTCGATCTGACCACGAGGCGACAACTTCTTAACCTGTTTAATGGCTGGAGAACATCTTTTGGGTCATTGAAGGACTTTACACTTAAGGAGAATTTCTCTGCTTTTCTCTTTAGCCCATTCCGCTATCATTCTTTAACATTGAAGCCTTTTGTTCACTCCTCATCCTTAGCCTTGAGGGCATTTTAGTGCCTGAGGATGTTCTTTAATGCTTGGGCCCTCATCCTTTCTCCATCCGGATCCTAAAGGATTCTTCAGTCGTTGACTCGATCATTTCTTCTTTGCCACTTGAGTTGGGAAAATTCTAAGTCTCAACACTTAGCCATTTCTTCCAACATCTCTCTTCATGATTTTATCATCTTGGACTATTTGCTTCATCACTTCATGTCATCGTGCTTTGGCCCCGGCGATCATCCTGCAAAACAGATAAAGAGAAGAGCATTAGAACACTTAATAATATAAACCCTCCTTACATACCTGATCTTCATGCTTTGACTTCCAAGATCTGAGTGATCTCCGGATCAGATAGTGTTCATCATTTTTCTCTAGCAAACCTTGCTTTCTTCATACTCTTTTAACATGGGCACGTTCAATGGGCTCTCCAAATTTCTTCACCTTGATGGTGCAATTGGGATGGTGGTGTTTCATTTCTCCCTTAGAACTTCTCACCTTGATGTCTCCCCTTGAACGCATTTACTATGGTGGGCTTTCATTTTGAATGACTTAAGATATTTCTCTGCCCCTCAACCTTCCTAGGGCGCATTTGACACTGTGCACTTTCATTTTCAAACACTTAGAAAAATTTCTTGACATCTCCAGTTGATAGGGCGCATCTAGGTGTGTCTTCTTGTAGTTTCATTACTTAGAAAATCTTCAAAGAATCTCTCTTCACTCTGGGCGCACTTGAGGGGTCTAACTTTCATTTTGCTATGCCTTAGAAACTTTTCAATCACTCACCTTGATGCTTTGGGCGCATATACCACTTTGAACTTTCATTTAGCCAAATGTCTAAGTCAAACTCTTTACTAGGGCGCATTCAAGGGGTCCAACTTCAATTGTCACTACTTAGAAACTTTTTCCATCTTCCTTCTTAAGCTGGGCGCACTTTGAGGGTACCTACCTTCAATTCCAATGCCTTAGAAATTTTTTGAGTCACCCTCTTTCCTTTAGGTGCATTTGGACTCTTCAACTTTCATTTTTCACACTTAGAAAATTTCCTAGGCATCTCATCTTCCATTCTCCGTCAAGGGTGCATTTGGGGGGTCCAACTTTCAATTTACAACACTTAGAAATTTTTTCAAGAGTCCCTCTTTACCTTGGGCGCATTTGGACCTTGGAGCTTCCAATTTCCATGCCTTAGAAAATTTCAAGGCTTCCTCCTTCAAGCTAAGCCGCATATGAGGGTAGGAGCTTTCATTTTGCCATACTTAGAGATTTTTCAACTCACTTTAAGCTTGCAAGGGCGCATTTGAGGGGGTAAGCTTCATGTTTTCAATACTTAGTGGATTTTCCATCAATCTTCAACTCCTTAAGGCGCATTTCACCACCCCTTCTTCCAATTTCAAGTACTTAGAAGAATTTTCAGCCATCTTTAGCTTCTCAAGGTGCATTTAATAGGTCGAGCCTTCATTTTTCATGCCTTAGCAAAATTTCAGCTCATTTCCAGACTTGAGGCAATTTTCGAGAGGTGATTCTTCGGATTGTTGAGGATGCCCTTAGCTTGCCCTAACCTGCTATTTTTAGAAAGTTTCACAACTTTTGCATTTCAAGCTGATTTCGGGCTCCGGAAGGCTTGATTTTCGTTTTGCCTCGAACCTCATTACGTGACTGAGCTGCTGGTGCCTTATGCTTGCATGCCTCTGCTATTTTTAGTAACCTGGTAAAAATAGTAACTATTCAGAATGAGCTCAAACTTTCCGTGTAAACTGCCTGAAGGACGTTGATCGTGATTGGATGTTGCCTCTGTGTGATTGTCGTGTTTCGCCTTACTTTTTAGGAAACCCTAATTCTTCTGCATGGACATGCTAAAAATAGTAAGTGCTTGATTTTCAAACCTCTACAACTCCGTTTGCCTGAAATTCGATCCATGGGGTCCTCGTCACTTGCTTGACTTGATCACACTAGCATCCTGCGCCGACTTGCTATTTATAGCCCTATTTCAGAAGTGACTTACTATAAATAGTAAGTGCTTCGATTGCCTTAAAATTTTACCAGTGGACTCCTTGAAAGATACTGATCGTGATGGGATACACCGGTTTTTGGAGATTCTGGTGTTTGACCCCTCATTTTGGGTCCCGAAGCTGGAAACCCTAATTTGACTTGCATATCAATCAAACGGCCTCCGTTTGACTCTGTTTTTGTTGCACTTTGCTCTGTTCATGATATTGATGTGCTGGACAGCTGCCGAAGTGATCCTGCTAAAAATAGTAAGTGTCTGAAAAAGTGACCAATCAGCTGTCGGATGAGTTTGCATGTCACATTGCCCAAGAGATCTCAAAAAACCCAGAAAAACCTAGAAAAATGATCAACATGCAAGCACTGGCTAAAAATAGCAAGTTCCTGAAAAGTGATCAACTCTGCTTACATGTTACCTCGTCGCGTAGCTCTCAGAAAACCTAGAAAGATTATGCAGACATGCGCTGAGAAATCTTGCATGCAAACCCTAAAAATAGCCCCTAAAGCCTGAATCATTGAAAGTCATCATCTCGTTTTGCATGCTATATCACCGCGTAGGTCTTAGAAAACCTAGAAATATTCTTCAGACATGCATTGAAAAGCTTCGTATGTCAACCCCTAAAATCAGCTCCTGAAGGCGAACTTGCTCAAACTAGAAAGTTGTCAGTTCTAGCCCAAATTTTGCTGACAAGCAGCTTGACCTGTCCTGGATGCAGTGTAACGGTTAGAACTTCAAAAGTGCTGAGAAAATGTCCCAAATTAGGTACTTACTAAAAATAGTAAGTTGTCAGAATTCAATGAAATTTTGGTGGGAACCTGCTGGAAGCTTACTGACTGCAACGCCAAGCTTAGATTTCAATTTATTCACTCCATTTGACTTCAAACTGGTCGGAAGACTTAAAACCCTAATTCTAAGACTTAGCCAAAATTTCAAGTTTAAGCTCAATGATGGGCACATCCCCGGAAAGACAAACAAAACAATAGAGAGACAATAGGAAAACCAACTAAACCAAAAGCCAAGCCAAAAGACTAAAACGAAGCAAAAATTAGGGGGTCCCCATTTGCAATGGGGCGATGTGTGAAAAGGTCACAACAGGACTCAATGAGTAACAAGGAGTTCAGAAAGAGACTTTTTAAGGTAGGAGATAAACTTGGTCACTTGTGTTGTTCTTAGTTTTTGGATTGCAAAAACTAGACAACCTATACGAATTTTTCTCTTAAAATTCCTATTTTTGGTTACTCTAATGCACATTTCTTAAAGATAAAATCGTGCCTTGTATATTCTATAAGGTTTTTTGTCGTTTTGGTCATTTTCTTTTTGTTTTTGTGTTCATTTTGATCTTGATTTTGTGTTTCTTCTTTTTCAAATCGGGTTTTAGACGCCTTGTTACAAGTAGGAAACTCTCATGTTCTAAAATGCAAGTGATATTTCACTTGCAATCAGCTCCATAAGACCCGATTTTCTTTTTTCCTTTCAAGTTGCTTTTTATGTTTTATTATTTACTTGCATTGGGGGTCTTAAAACCGGATCTGCAAGTGAAAGCCTTTTTTTTTGTTTTTAACTTGTAAAGGGGGTCTCAAAACCCGAATTACAAGTTCACCTTTTGTTTTCTTTTTGTTAGTTTCCTTTCACTTGCATTGGGGGTCTTAAAACCCGACCAACAAGTGAAAGCTTTTGGTCCTTTTATAAAATCGACGAAACTTGTAAAAGGGGTCTTGAACCCGAAATACAAGTTGAACATTTTAAAACACTTGCGTTTTACTTGCAAATCGGATTTGAAGACCCGAAATACAAGTTTCATGACCAAAACATATCATATCGGACATCTAGAACGCATTTACAAGTTCGCGTGATAAGGAAATAACGTGCTTTTTCCTATGAAAGGCCCGACGTATTTCAAAGCGACTTGTCTTGACCTTCAAAAAGCCCGATTCTCAGCTTGCAAAATCGAGCTCTTGCTGTAGCATGCGTTTTTGTTTGAGAGGCTCGATTTTGACTGTCTTTACCCTCTTCTTCTCTTGGCGTGCTTCTTTCTTCTTCTTTCCTGCGTATCTTGAGGAGAGGCTTTGATGATCAGCTGATAGTCTTTGAAAAGGAGTCTACATCTCATTTTGTTTATAATAGTTGATCATAACTCGGGGGTTTTCATTTTTAGTTTTTCCATCAGCTCTGCGTTTTTAACTCTTCAAGGTACGTTCTTTGGGTTTTTTTTTTTTTCATTTTCTATTTTCTATTTTCAGTTTCTTCTTGCTTATGTTTATAAGTGCATTTTCGAAATGCATAAATAAATATAAGGTTGCACACTTGTAATCAGGTCCTCAAGATCCGACTGCAAGTAAAGAATACATTCATTGACCTTCCATACTCTTTCATTTGCAAATCCATTTATCTACTAATCCATTTGCCCATTCATAACCACTTCATTTACCGTATTATGTTCACATTACTTGTAATCGTGTCCTCAAGACCCGACTGCAAGTACCCATCAATTAAAAAAAAAACATATTTCACTTGCAATCAGCTCTAGAAGACCCGATTACAAGTCAAACTTGCAAGTGGTCTTCTCAGATCCGATTTCCCATCACTTTCCAAAGCATATTCGCCAAACATCTTTATGCCATAGTATTTCCATAAGTTCAAAACCTGAGCAAGTCTTGATGAGATTACTTGTTTCTCAGATCTTGATATCATGGAATCACCCATTGCTTCTGAAGATGTTCTTACTCTTTTGAATTTTCATCACAGTATTTCAGATTCTTGTTAGATGATAGAAGAGCCAGTTTCGCCTCCAAACAAAAAGATGAAGGCTAAGTATGATAAATATTCGAATGAGATCGCTCCTTCTCAGGTAGTTTCTCTCATTGATGAGATTAGAGATATAGAGATCGGGCATGTCGACATGTCTGAGTTCTTGAAAAGAACAGTGAACCCATCGACTCATGATATGTAGTTGCTTCTTAGAAGTCATATTCATCTAGTTTCTTCATTTTCAGTGGCTGCTTTAGAACCAGAATTTGTGCTTGCGTGTGCTTCTCATTTTGATGAAGAAACAAGGACAATCAAGGATGATGGTGGAAATGTCATTATAAGTTTAGAGGCTGAAGTAATTGATAAAATCTTCAAAGTACCTGCTGCTCCATTATATGCTGATATCACAATGAAGAGTGCTATAGATCATTACAAACAAAGAAAAACAGATTGCAATAGACACATCAGTGCTAAATGGTTGAAGACTCCCCGAACTTGCTTTACCAGATGGCCCAAGTTGCATCGTTCTGATTTCATTGAAGAAATAGGTGATATGATTACACTTCTCAGCAGGTTAGCAAGTTTGAAGTTTTCTAATGTATTTAGAATTTGGATGTACAAGTACATCATGGTTATGAGGAAAGGACAGTCTCATATTTTCTGGGGAGAATTTATCGGTGACAACCTGTGTAGACAATTGGCACAAGTTCACTACCTACACCTTTTATATGAATTCTTATTTGGTGTATATTGCCGCATCTCTCAGACAGTTTCCTGGTCTTTCTACAAACGGGAACAGATCATTAGTTCCAGTTTGGGAATATTATGATCTGCTAACTTTGAAACCCAGTAGTCATCATTACAGAAGAGTACAAGATGCTTTCTTTGGTTACTTTATGTGTCTCTTTGATAAATCACTCAAAGTTAGAAGAGTTTCTGAAGCAGCCTGGGAGAATGTAAATGAATATGGTTGCTTGTTTCTGCAGTTTCCTACTTTCACTTATATGAGAGTTGGATGTTTTATTGGACAGCCATGCATGTTGCCTCGATACCCTACTGATAGAATTCTTTTGATGGAATTAGCAAGACAGCTGATGGCCATACATTCTGTACAACTTGCTAGTCACAAGTTGGGTATTACTATTTCTTCTCACAATCCACTACAGATTGGTCGATATTCTTTAAACATCTCAAAAGGCCAAAGCAATGGATGCGGAGCTCCAAGAAATCAAGCTGAAGAAGTTCATCGCAAGAGAAGATTTTGATTATTGCGGGATGAAGGATAAAATCAAAAGGGCCTTTGCTCATGTTCATCGTCTTGAAGATATCTGGGTGGATCTTCGTACTGAAGAGGATATAAGGAAGATGGATTACAACAGACTTACCTTAGAGCAGATTGTGGATCTTAACTTAACCAGAATCCCTAAAGGGATGGTAGATGATGGACAAATCCTAGATCCAGAATACATTGAACAAAGAGTTGTAGAAGCTCCTTTCCCGTCCCTAGAATGGTCTAAAAAGGAGCGTGATTCTATCCTTGACCGTTTTCAACCCATCCTCGCTAATACCAATGCTTGGTTGAAGGATAATAATGTCAAAACCATCAAAATCAAAAGTGATGCAGAGAATGATTTGGCTGGTCCAATCGGGCAGAGATATGAAATCAGAGACAAATCTAAGGAAGGTGCTTCTTCTTCTGGTACAAGAATTAAGTTAAGGGTCAACAGAGCAATGGTAATTCCTCCATCAGAAGTATCAACAAAGGGGAAAGAAACATCACAAGTGCAGGTACATGTTCTTAATGATGAGGATGATACATATGAAGAAAATATAGCAGAATCACCTCCTTGAACAGTCTCAAATTCTCTTGATGCAGTCATTCCCCAAATACCTATGGATATTGATACAAATGTATTTGTAAATCCTGTGGAATCAAGAACAACTGTTGATGCTAGTATGGAGATTCCTATTGGAATTTTTCATGAGGATTTGGAGAGAATTTTTGATGATAATTCTTCTTATGTGACCACTTCCAGCATTCCTCTATCTAAGATTGATACTTCTGCTTTAAATTTTGATAAGTTTATGGCAGAAATAAATCATGTGCAGCCATCTGAGCAAAACCCTATTGCAATTCAAATTAATACTTATCCTAAGGTGACAACTATGGTACAGGTAGAGCCAGTTTCTTCAGAAATTACAGTTGTTGTCTCTAATGTAAGCTCATTAGAATTACCCTCATGGCTGAGTTCAATTACGCCCAAAAGGAAAAAGCAGGAAATCTCTCCTAATGTATTTGATTTCAAACAAATTACAAAACCAAAATCCAGGGCTACAAAGAGAGCAAAGAAGGTCTCACGGGTGGTGATAGATGAAAATAAAATGAGATATGTAGAGATAGCTGAGCCATTGTTTGAGAAGCCACTTGAAGAAATGAAGCTATCAGATTACAGGCTTACTAAAGTTGAGCTTGGAAAAAAACACATTCTGGTCTTATGCATGATGCCACAGATTTAGTAGCCTCATTGGTTTAGAGATATGATGAATTACTAGCAAAGAAAAGTGAACTTAAAGAGAAGAATTCACAGCTCATCTCAGTGATTCAAAAAATAACAAACTCTTTAGAGCATGTTAATCCATTAACTTCTTTTACTTCTGAAGAATCAGTCAGACAATTGGAGAAGATTGCACAAAAGGCTAAAGCAGTTGACTCTTGGGCAGCTCAGCTGATTGATCAAGGTATGCCAGTGATTGAAAAAGCATTACATATTTTGAGTACTGTCAGGGCAGCAAGAGTTAAGATGAATCAGACTTTGGAAGCTTTCAAGCAAAGTCTTAATTCACTTAGAAAAGATTTAAAAATATGGCATGAGATGGATCAAGTCAAGCTAAAAATTCTACGCAGCAATTCAATAATACCAAATAGAGAAAAATATGTAGAATTTGAAGAGCTCATGACAAACAAGTCATTGATTATTGAAGATCTCATCAAAGATGTTTAGGCTACACTAGAGATGAGTGACAAGGTTGAGCAGGACATACTTTCTAGCTTTGAGAAAATGTCTTGCAGGATTCTAAATCACGAAGGAGAATTACTTGCAACTGATGTGATTACTACAAAAATAGCAGCAAATCTTCACCAAGAGCTGGAATCAGAACAACTTACCATGGATTCAATTCATAAGTTTGTTAATCATTGAATGATCCTTGATAAGATGCAAACTATTCATGAAGAACATAAAGAAGCAACAATAAGGTATTTTGATGTAATCCTTAAGACTGTTGTGGTTGCCAAGAACACACTAGGCCCCGATCCAAATGAGTTGTAGGAAATTATCAGCAAATTTCAGTCTTTCAAAGCTAGGACTGAAATGGAATAAAAGTGTCTCATAACACTTTATCTTTATATATTTTGTTTTCGACAAGTTACATGTAAAAGCAAATTTTGTAATTGCAAGTGTTCCTTTCACTTGCAGTTTTGTAAAATGTAATTACATGTAATTACATTACAAGTCAAAAATATAATAGGGATTGTAATGTAGAATAAGTCAATTGCAGTTAGTTAGTAGTTGAGAGAATTTCTCAAGTTAGTTGGGATCCTCCCACCTTTTTCTCAAGGCTTCTCTCCTATAAATACTTGAGGGGTTCTATTGTAATTATCATCTTTTTGGCAATACAAAGAACTCTGCAAAAATTTACAGTAAAGAAGACTTTGTGCTTTATGTATGTAAACTTGATTTTTAAGCAATACAAAGAAAAGGATATAAGGTTTCAAACTTTGTGTTGAATCTTATTGAATATTATTACTGTGTTCTTATGTCATAGTAGTAAATTTTCTGAGTTTTTCTTGAGAAATTGTGGAGCTGTTGTGGAAAGACTTTGGTCTAACTTCTTGTAGTCTTTGTGCTATGTTATCAGGGAATCTAGCAGCGCTCGATTCACGGATAACCCCCCTACGAAACTTGTCCGTTTCCTAGGTTCGTGAAGTTCAAGCACGCAAAACGAGGTGATTTTCAATCCACCTCGAAGTGCATTCCAAAGCCTCAAACAAATGTACTTGAGATCCCCATGTTCTCCTCACAATACCTTTGAAACGTGAGCCTTTCAATGCATAAGTCCGACCGATCATACTTATTAAATTCAGGAAAGATGCGTGTAAGCAAAAGTGCACCCTAACTCCATCCAAATTTTGGCTATAAGCTGAGCGCGCAGGTGCCAAAATCAGCCGAATCTTGCATAAGCGGATTTCCAAAACGTGAAGCGCCTAAAAAGTGTGTTCTTACACATTGTTCGCCTTAATCCCATCCAAATTTTATTATATTGAGTGCAATTTTAAAAATCCGGGCCGACTCGCGATAAAAGTGCGATTTTCCAAAAATGCGTAGAAGTGCTAAAAAGTGCACTCTTTACACATTGTTTGCCCACCCATCCAAATCCTTTATTGGTGATATGCATTTTAAAAATAGCGACCGTGATAAAAAGTTTTTTGGATTTTCCAAAAATGTGTAGGTGTGTTTAAAAGTGCTCTACACATTGCTGCCAGACTGCAGCCAATTTTGACTATGGCAATATTTTTAGCATCCCTCGGTAGAATTTCTTCTTCAAACTTAGCCAATTTTGACTATGAAAGTAATTATTTTATAATCTTTGCACTTTTCTTGACTTAGTCATTTTTTGTGCAATGGTGCTGAATTTTTAACACTTTACACTTTTGGTATAGTTTTAACTGGTCCTTCAAACTTGTTTCATTTCCATTCCCGGACCTCATTTCTTTCGCTTCTCCCTTCAGATCGCTTTCTCTCCGCGGGTTTTAGTTGTTCGCTTCATCGCTTGTCTAACATCATCTTCACATGCTTTCTTGTTGGAAATATTGTCATTGATGTCAAAGTGAAATAGATGGAGTGAAAAGGTTTGTAAGGTTTGAAAAGGAGCACGATTAAAGAGAGCAGCAACGTGTTGAAGATCATGAGATTCAGATCATGAGACTTACTGGTAGTGGCTTTCAAGTTTGAAGAATATTCAGAATTCAGACCTCAAGTAAATCGTTCAGTTTGAAGAATGATTCAGAATTCAGACCTTTTAATCTTTAGATTAGAGTATCATAAGTTTCATTATGAAAAGGCTTAAATAGAATCACCATAAAGTTTAAGATGCTGGTTGATGTTGGCTTGACTCGACTCAGAGATGTTACATTCAGATTCAGATTTAGAGATGTATGACAGATCTTCAAGAAGATATATGGAAAAGTTTATGAGCAGACTTTGAAGAACTTATGAACAGCTTACGAGTATCAAAAGAACATAACAACAAATATCTCAGAGAGAAAAGGCATATTGTCTTGAACCCAAGGCTCTCAAGAGATCAGGTTGAACAACTGACACAGATACACATGAACTGCAAGTTACCTCTTGTTCACTTATTTGGAGAATTGAATATTTTGTTGCCCAAGTTGATGACTAATAAGGAGAGCAGCTATTTACATAAATCAAGTTTGTACACAAAGACAAGATACCGATGATACTCAAAGGATAAGGTCATGTTGATGTTGCTAATAACGTGTCCTCAGCAATGGCCCTGAAGATAAATTATATTAAGCAGAGTTTATATTAAGCAACGATCTTTTTAAGGATGATACAGATTTGATTTAAAAAGGGCACATAAAGACAGAATCAAATAAGACAAATGAAGAAAGGACAAAAGCAAATAAGACAAAAATAGAACAACCTCAGATTTGCAAAAAGAAAAATTCAGAAAAGGTGCGATTAGTTTTGTTTAGAGAAAAAGAAACAAAGTAAGAAAAAGACGATTTAAGAAAAGGACAAAATGAGATAAGGACAAAAACCTAATAAGACAAATTTAAAAAGTACGATTCCATACATGTTTTATTTCTGAAAAGGTGCGATATAATAAAAAGATACGTCTTAACTCCAAATGGTGCGATCTTCAAAGGACGTGTTTATTAAATCTGAAAAAGCATCAAAGGACATGTTTTAGAAATAATGCGATGGTTTGAAAGTGATTTATAAGGGATGCGTTTTTACAAAGGACGTGTTTTTTTCTAGAGGCAGATCTCTAATGAGATGACCTTCCATTAGATGAAGAATATATATATATATATATTTGATATTCAAAAAAATGAGGTAGCAAGCGCTTGTGAGTATTGTGTGAATTAATGATATATCTTTAAAAACGCAATTGGATGTTGAGAGTGCTGAGTATGAGTTATACAATGAGAATTTAAAAAGATATCTACAGCAGGTTGAGTGTGAGTGGGAAATAAAAGTTATATCATTCGAACTCAAGCTAGTGAGAGTAACATATCATTTGTGTGTTAAAAATAAAGGTTACAGTGTGGTGTTCTCTGCTGAGTGGTGTTCTCTGCTGAGTGTGTGGAACAAATGCTACATCTTTAAGTCACAATCAGGTGTGAAGAAGAAGGCTGTGTAAAACAAGACAGCAGGAGAACATGACAATGAATATCATCTGAAGTATGATTTGAGAAGACTGAGTATATAGTGTGTAAAAGAAAATATTATTCTTACACCTGCTACTTTATTGAAAACAAATAAGCAAATCAGATGTACACCAGCAAACTCATATGCAGAATGGTAAATGAAATATACTGAGATTTATGAAGGTTTTTGTAGCAGATTTCAAAGAAGAATTTGTTCCTATTCTGTGAAGAGTTCATGCAGAGGCAAAGAGAAATTTGTGCTGATAAAGAAGAAAGATTTATGATAGAATCTTTGTGAAGATATATTTCAGATTTGTGAAAAAATCATCATCTACTGAAGGGATAAGTCTAGAGGATAAATTGTACATGTTGAGCAGATTTGTATGCACCAAATATAGGAGGAAAATTTGTATGTGAAAGAAAAGTAAAGTCATCATATGCTGATTTATGTGAATATCTTTCAAGAAAGGTAAAATCGAGAAGAAGATTGGTTGTATTGTCCATCATCCGTTGAAGAAGCAACATTGAAGGTGGAGTATTATTCTTGATATTTTTATCTTTGCTAAGTTGGTGCTTGGCAAGTGGGGCTTGGTGCCTCCAATAGGTTGGTGCCTACAAACATTAGGGGTGGTGCTCCTTGTAGGTTGGTGCCTACTAAATTAGAATTAAGGGTTGGTGCTCTTTGTAGGTTGGTGCCTACTAAACTACAAATTGGTGATTCAAGTAGGTTGGTGCCTACATTCTTTGTAAAAGAATATATAATTCATAAAACACATTATTTGTACCGTGGTTTTCTCCCGTAAGGGTTTCCACGTAAAATCTTGGTGTCAACTTGTTCATATTGAGATATTCTTGCATAGTTGATTTGTATTAAAGTTGATAAGAGTTGAGAGGGAAAAAGTTGAATTGGGATATAAGTTGCCCCTCAGTGTATATCTGTGCTCATGGCCTTGGATTTAGGGAAGCCCTTTCCATCATAGAAAACTCATACGCCTAGGTTCTATCATTCCTCCTTTGGTTATTGTTTATTTTTGCAGTCGATTTAGTCATAAGGCAATAGATTGTAGAATGCATCCACGAAATAACTTTAAGCATAAAGTAATGGATTATGGAGCATAGAACAATAACATAAGTCATGGGTTCACAAACAAAAACTTTAACTCTTTTTCTCCTCTTGTGGATTATGTTGTCATATGTTACAAGTGCAACAATTTTGGGCATATAGAATTTTTTTGTAGAAGTGGCCTTGTGGAACCTTCCAAGCGAAGTAAAAAGGATGAAATAGCAATCAAACAAATAGAGGAAAATTCAAAAATATGGAGAAAGAAGGAAGAAGAAAAGAAAGAAAAATCCATGCTTGTTCGAACAACCCTACATGCACGAAACAAAGGAGATCAATGGTATATTGATAGCGATTGTTCAAAGCACATGACATGTGATAGGAGTAAATTTCTTACTTTCAAACAAGTGAATGGTGGATCAATGAAGTTTGGAGATAATGCTTTTGCTAAGATATCAGGGAAAGGCACTCTTAGCCTTGATAATGGTAAAACAAAAACTGAGAATGTACTATATGTTGAGGGTTTGAGACATAATCTTCTAAGTGTAAGTCAAATGTGTGACCAAGGGCACACTCTTACATTTCATGCAGAAGGATGTGAAATTAGCAAAGCAGGGAAGCAAGTGGTAGAAGCCAAAAGAGCAACTAACAATCTCTATGTTCTTAGTGAGATCGGAGGAGAAAGAAGTATGAGTCAAGAAGATGAAAGTTGTTTATGGCACAAGAGAATGGGGCACATAAACTTTGACAATCTTGTCAAGATTAGCCGTAAGGAAGCTATGAGAGACATGCCAAAGATTTCAAAGCCCTCAAACATCATTTGTAAGCAATGCCAACTTGGGAAGCAAACTAGAGTGAGTTTTAAATTAAAGAAACTCTACATTGAAATCGTTGGAGCTTATACATACAGATCTTTGTGGTCCAACCAGAACAAAAGGTATGCAAGGAGAGAGGTATTTCATGTTGTTAACCGATGAGTGTTTAGGATGACTTGGGTCACATTTTTAAAAGAAAAATTTGAAGCTTTTGACAAGTTTAAGGCATTGAAAGCCTTAGTGGAGAATGAAATTGGCTTAAAGATCAAATGTCTTATAGATTAGATAGAGGAGGAGAATTCACTTCAAATGAGTTTGGAGACTTCTGTAAAAAGCATGGGATAAGAAGACATTATTCAGCTCCAAGAATTCCACAACAAAATGGGGTTGTGGAAAGGAAGAATAGAAAATCCAAGAAATGGCTAAAGCCATGCTGAATGAGTCCAAGAGAGATGCATTTCATATGACAGTATATTTCAAATTGTGGACAAATCAGAGTGAATGACAACAAAACACCATATGAGTTATGGAAAGGAAGGCTTGCAACGGTGAAGTATTTGAAGTATTTCAAGGTGTTTGGGAGTACATGTTACATAAGGAGAGATGAAGAAGGTTTGGGAAAGTTTGAGTTTAGGGCTGATGAAGGAATATTCCTTGGCTACTATTCAAGTAGTAAGCATACAAATGTTACAATAAGAGGCTACATAAGGTCATTGAAAGTGCAAATGTGAAAGTAGATGAGGGAAGATAGTATGGAGAAAAGGCACAAGAAGGTATTCCTCAAAATGAGGAAATTTTTAAAGAAGAGGAAACAAAGGAAGAAATTGAGAAGGAGATAGTTGAGCAAAGAGATCCAAAGACACCATCAAGAACATCATCCAAGACACCTTCTAGATTTGTTCAAAAAAACCATCCAGAAGATTTGATTATTGGTGACAAAGATCAAGAAATTAAGACAAGGTGGAGATTGGCTAATACTTCAGATCATGAAAATATGTCTTTGCTTTCCAAGATAGAACCTAAGAACTTCAAAGAAGCAAGTGAAGATAAATTTTGGATAGGGCCTATGGAGGAGGAATTGAATTAAATAGAAAAAATGAAACTTGAGAACTTGTCCCAAGACCTAAAGACAAAAATGTAATAGGCACTAAGTGGGTCGTTAGGAATAAGCTGAATGAAGATGGTCAAGTAGTAAGGAACAAGGCAAGGTTGGTATGCAAAGAATATGCACAAGGAGAAGGTATTGACTTTGAAGAAACTTTTGCTCCCGTTGCTAGATTAGAAGCTATCAGAATGTTTTTAGCATTTGCTAGTTTCAAAAATTTCAAGGTCTATCAGATGGATGTTACGTCCTCCTTCCTTAATGGCAATCTAGAGGGAGACGTATACATTGAACAACCATAAGGGTTCTTGTTGTCAAAAAATAGGGATTATGTGTGCAGATTGAACAAAGCACTCTATGGACTAAAACAAGCTCACAAAGCATGGCATGCAAGACTTGATAAATACCTACAACAAGGATTCAAGAAAGGAATTGCGGATAACAACCTTTATATTAAGACTGTGGGTGAGTTGTGGTGTATGTGGATGATATTATATTTGGAGGAAGTAGTGACAATCTGTGTCAAGAGTTTTCCATGGAGATGCAAAAAGAATTTGAAATGTCTGTGCTTGGTGAGTTAGTCTTCTTCCTTGGGCTACAAATTTCTCAATCAGACAAAGGGATATTTATTTCACAAAAAAAGTATGTTAAGGAAATGTTGAACACAACACCAAGCCAGAAATGCACATACACAACTCCTTTTATCATATTTGAAACAACAACTCGAATAAGCACTCCCCAACCTTATGAGACAAATCAGCTTAATTTCTGAAGCTGTCAAAATAAAGGCCGTCCTTATTGGAATATTCTTCTGAATTTACAAAAGCCTGTGCCTCAAGAGGAAGACAAAATGTGAACATGGATATGAAGAAATGATTTCATCGAATCACATGTTGAATACCCCACGTCAAAAAAAATGAATAAGTCCTTGCTAATATACGTCCTCCATATATAACCTTTCTGCAATTCTCAACCTCTGCTGCTTAGATTTTTGTTCTTCAATTTTGATCAAGCACCCTGCAATTTCGTGAGAGATTAACTTCATTTCATGTGCTTAGCTAAATCTGATCGGATTTCCCCCTTGAACCCACTCTGATACCATGTTAGTTTTAAATCATAAAATGAATAAGCAGAAAATAATGCAACACAGTGAACAAAGAACACATCATTTATCCTGGGAAAACCCTCCTACTCGAGGGAGAAAAACCCAGCAACAATATATCTCTCATATATCAGAAAGTGCAGAAATCTGCTTTACAATCAGACCCTTCTCAAGGGCAATCTTGATACAAAGAATAATAGCACCTCTCCTAGATGCTAGGATACAAAATGGATAAGTTTCTCCTTGAAAGCAATCTGCTGCTATTAAATGATAATCTGCTGCTAAGAGTGCAACCTTCTGCTGCTTGTAGGAATGGTGAACTGCAAATAGATGCGAATTATGAAAAGTGAAATTGATCTGCTGCTGCTAGGAAAAGATTGCTGCTGGAGGTGCGAATATCTGCTGAAGATAAAGTGCGAATGAAGGGAATGAACTTGATGATTGAATGAAAGATCATCACCTTGAATATATATCAAACTAGGCGACCTTTCATCTACTAGGTGACTCTTCATCAAGGTCAGCTCCCTTAGATGAAGACAAATGTAAAAAAATTAATTTCAACATGAAGGCCGACCAGCCTTTGGCTAAGGGAAAATAGCTCCCAAAGCTATAAAATGCTAACACTCTGGATGAAACATACATTGAAGGATATTAAGGTTGAGTATGAGCATCCCATCTCCATATTTTGTGACAATACAAATGCAATCAACATTTCGAAGAATCCGGTTATGCACTCTAGGCCAAAGCACATCCCAATCAAATATCATTTCTTAAAAGAGCAGGTAGTTGATTAGCAAGTGAAGTTGGAGTACATTGCTACACAGGAACAAATTACAAACATTTTCACTATTTTCACCAAGCTACTTCTAAAAGAGACTTTTGAGTACTTAAGGCAGAAATTGGGAGTGATATCACTCTCATCTAGGCACTAAATCCTTGAGAAGAAGCATGTGTTCAGGGGGAGCTATTCATTGCTTTATTTTTCATCCTCGGAAAGCCTTTGCAATTGATTTCAAAGGGGGAGGAGTAGAGTAAGGAGGGGCATTTCAGTCAGGGGGAGATGTATGGTCCTATTGCATTCCAAGATCATTTATATGAGAGGTTGGTTGCCATCAATGACAAAAGGGGAGATTGTTAAAATTTGTTGTCATTGATGTCAAAGGAAGTCAGAAGTTAAATGATGTCATTAAGATCGTTGAGGAAGGAGTTCATTGATGTTGATTGCTTGCCTTGCATGAAAGAGAATAATTAAAATAATATTTTGGGCCAACCTCCTAGTCTTTGGTGCCTTGTCTTGAAGAATAAAAGATAAAAATAAAATTATATTGTTGCTAAGGGTCGACCCATAGACTTGTGGCGCCTCCAATTAAATAAAAATTGCAAACTATTTTTTATGAAGAAGGCCGACCCTCTCAAGTGGTGTGCCCCATTTTTGGGGGTTTATTGTTGAAAATAATAAAAAAATAATTAATATAGGGGCCGACCCCTATTGGAGTGCCCAAATTAAGGGTGAAAGGGTGCAATATAAATTGAAGGGTTCATCCATTTTGAAAGTACATGTTGCTTGCTCAATCGCCCCACTTGGAGGAAATATTTAAGGAGATTGTGGAGTCCATTTGAAGAATGAAGAAAGCTCTCTAGAGGATGCTACACATGCTCAAGAAGCTGGGTAAAGTGATCCTCGATGCTTGTTCTATCATGTGTGTACTGCTGTTCAAAATTTTCATGCTGCCATGATAAGTCATCTGCTATCATTCTCTAGAGCATACCATGGTTAGTATCTTTGGAGCTTTGTTTGCCATCTTGGGTCATTGGATAGGAAGGTATGTGGAAGGATCATAATTTTTGAGCCCCAACTTCTTGTAATCCAACCTTGTATGGATGAGCATACAAACCAAGACATGATACAGATGTGCTCTTCAATACCCTTAGATATGATATGAAGTATGTGTTATTTGACACCATTGATTCAGGGCCTAGGATGATGCTTGAAAGTTAGCAGACTAAATGTGCCATGGGGAAAGCATATGTTGAATGACAGAAGCTGAGAACTATATCAGCATGTAGAAACTAAGGAAAAGATTAATAACAGAACAACTAGACACTGCAATGAGAACTGTAACATGCAAAGTTTTATTATGCAATAGTTTTGTACAAGATCTGAGAGGTCAGATGTCTGTATGCCTAAGCTATCATCCTGTTCTACCACTAACTGACTGACTTACAAACGTTTTCTTAGAAAGAATGGTACTCTTCACTAATGTACATGTAGGAGGTAGGAGGGTGATGAATGGCCTGGCAGTTACAAGGCTGTCTGCTGCTTTGTTGAATTCTGGTTATGTTACTCTATGCTGTCATTACCCAGGAATGGCATTGCAACTGCCTGTGTAGAACATGTCTGCCATACAAATGCAATCGGATTGTCAGCCAGTTTTGGAGAGGAGTTAGGTTGTTGTGGTACCAACCTGTGTTCTGCAGGTAATGGATGACTAAGCTGCCAATGGATCCGTGCAAGCCATGTGCGAGTGCTGATGGAGTTCTCCCAAGTGTCCCAGATCCTTTGAGATTAGAACTTCATCATACTTTTCCATGAGGTACTTATAGCTGCTTAATCTCTGCACCGAGGTAATGTGGTACCTAAAAGGTTTCTGAACAATAGAGGGTGGAAAGTTGTTAACAAGTTTTTATAAGATATTTTGCTTTAGATGATTGTATAACAATATTCAACACAGTCCATTAAGGAAAAGAAGATATTAGGACAATATCTTTCAAGCTTTATGAAATTTATCAGAAACGGTAAATGTTTGATTAAATATGATTTATATTTTAATTTTATACTTTATAACAAGTGTTCATTTCTTGCTTTCCTTTGTATCTATACTTGCAGCCTGCAGGTTGTAAATGCTCTCTAGTCTTAAAATGTTTATTTTTTATTTTCTGTTTCTTACCACTTTCCTTACAGGTTGTTAATGGTTTCTTTGAAGCTGGAAAGCCTGTTCATGCTGAGGATGAAGGGGCTACAAATATGACATCTCTTGGGGTAAGCATCTAGAAATCTTCCACTGTTAGATGCCTTTGCCTTTGCCTTTTTTAAAAAAATTCCTAAGAAAGCAACTTTAATACAACATTATCCAGCTTGAAGTTGAGGCTTCGTAAAAATATTTCTTTTTAATTCTGCTAACATTGACTATATTAGGAATTTCAACATAGACGGAAATGTAAAAATCATTTTGTTTGCAGCTAATTCCTTTGGGGACTGGCTCAGATTTTGCGAGAACATTTGGCTGGTTCGTGTAAAATCATTCTGCTTTTAGATGCAATTGGACTTCTAGAATGATCCTTGATTACGACTTGCACAAAGAATTACTTTCAATACAAATTGATAAATTCTTCTTTAAAATCTTTTGTTATAATAGGAAGAATGATCCACATGAGGCAATTGAACGCATAGCTAAAGGTTATTTCCTTTCTTTTTTCTTCATTTCGAGGAAATATTTTTTGTTTGTTTATTGGTATATTACATTCTCTCATTTTCTAAATTTGAAAATTTAGTTTTTCTCATAAAATATGGATGTGTGCTCTTATGATGGCATTGCACAGGACAGAAACAGAGGATTGATGTTGGTGTCATGGTTAGCAAGGATGATGAGTTGCACTATTTTTTGAATGTTGCAGATGTTCACTTGTACGTATCAAAACTTCCTTGATTAGAATCTTTTATCTCCAGTTAGGCTTCTCAGGGCACATCACATTCACAAGCTGACATGCATTATATATTTTTCGGATTGCTTAATGTATGACAAATTTACAGAAGTGCAAAGGCTGGGTTCTATGCTTCCAAGTTCAAGAGATTTGGAAAACTATGCTATGTTATTGGTACCTTACAGGCATTTCTTACCCATCGCAATCAGGACATGAAGATCAAGGTCAACTATGTTAGCATCGCAATAGAGTCTTTTTCTTGTCAGCTCTGTTTCCCATTACACATGGCCACATAGGATCCTTATTGTACTTTTTCATGCAATAGTTTGTGATATATAATAATATAGCTAACTTTACTAGCTTTACATTCTTCTCAGATAGACAAAGAAGATTGGATAAATCTTCCTAAGGTTACAGCTCTCTGTATAGGGAATGCAAAATACTTCGGTGGTGGAATGAAGATTACTCCAACTGCAGATCCATGGAGTGGGAAGCTTGAGGTGAAGAATAGAGAACTAACATGTTGCTTTCTATCCTATTAATTATATGCATGTTTTCCTTGAGCTAGGGTCTTGATTGTTATTTCTAAGTAGAATGAAATTGATTGAAATCAAAAGCCATGTATTAGTGTTGCCCAAATCCATGTCAATTTAAAAGGCTTTATTTGAACTGAAAATTGTGTTTCAGATATTGACTGTTATTTTAGAGTCGTCTTGAACATTGAAACACCTAGTAACTTAAAAGTGTGTTACTCATTTTTCAGGTTGTGATTCTTCAAGATTTTAAATGGTATGACTTTATCTTGAAACTTCAGAAGCTTTACAAGGGAACACATTTATCAGAGAGAAACGTCTCTAGAATAAGGTAGTACCATTTAAAATTCAAGTTGATATGTAGTTAAATTTCCAATTGTTTTCTCAATGTCCTCTTCATGTCTGTAGGAGTATATGGGAATCACATGCAGTTATATTTTGCTGTTTCTGAGTTTGAATGTAGATATGCAAGTCTAATAGAAGCCTAAATCCAAATTTGCAACATCATATTCTTTCAAATTGAAGAAAAATGCACCGATCATTTGGGCTAAGTTGCTGGTTCTGTTATGGATCCTGGTTCGGATTTGTGGATCAGGTTTGATTTGTTTTGGGTTCATCTGTACAAAAACCATGTAATATATATATATATACAGACTAAATACAAGAATTAAGTTGAGAATACCACATAGAATAATATAATCAACAAAACCACCATAAACTTTAATGTCATTTAAAACTTAAATGATAAATATTATAAAATATCCATATTCAAACTTCAAGTTCAACAATCAATTTTCAGCATCATAAGGATTTTCTAGATCATCAACACCAGCATCATCATTGACATTAGATGTGATGAGCACACGGTTATACTGAGAGGGAGGGGGGGATGCGGTGGGAGGGTGAATCAGTATAACAACAATCTTTACTTTTTCAAACTTAATACCATATTTAAAACTTGATCAATAACAATAACATCAGTTACTCAACATCAATTATCATGCACATGAGAAGAACACAATAACACACGGTATTTACGTGGAAACCCTTATGGGAGAAAACCATGGCAAAAATATTGCTTTTATTAAACTTCTTTTTACAAATTCTAGAGGCACCAACCCACTGGAAGCACCAACTCCCACCTTTGAATTTGTAGGCACCAACCTACTAGAGGCACCAACCCCTTGGTTCGTAGGCACCAACCTATGGGAGGCACCAAACCCTGCAGATCTTTGTAGGCACAAACCTACAGGAGGCACCAACCCCCACAGATTTTTGTAGGCACTAACCTACATGAGGCATCAATTCCCTTTGCAAGGCACCAACCTCTTTGATGAACTGAAAATAATATCTGTATGAATGGACTTCTTCACAACTGATCTGCACTTTCTCCTCAAACTAATTCCTCCTTTGTGATGTATAATGCTCCTTTAAAGCTCACACAAACTCTTCCTTGTTATTTCTGCTCTTCTTTATTACTTATTCAAATTTGCTTTCATAAAGATCTTGTTGATGATATCTTCCTCACAAATTCGATGCTATTATTCTTATATATCTTCCTTCTTAAATCTGTATATATCCCTTGTCAAATCTGCTCATACACTCTTCATGAATAAATCTGCTGATGTGTATTTGATATATCTTTTAATACTCCACACAATTCTCATACCAATGATTGCCGGTATATGATGTATTTTATAAACTCAACACCTCTACTTATTCATCTCACACTCTCTTTAAATTTGCTTACAAATGATAATACATTATCCACATTTAAGCTTTCCTTCAAATCTATAGGTGTATGTTTGATTTTTCTCTTATTTCACATGCATATCTCTCTTCCTTTTTTTTTCTCACCAATTTCTTTAACGTTTATATTCTTATGCCTTGACATGAAGGGATACATCCCTTATAATGGACACAACCTTTAGAATGGGCATGTCCTTTTGTTAAGGAAACTCCTTTATGCTTAACTTTGATCGCTGCCTTAAACTCATTTAAGTACTTCCTTATAACAGATCGCTGCCTTCACAAATATAAACCTTGCCTTTTTCATAATGAATCACTTCCTATTATTAAATGAAATCGTTGCATCCTTAGTTAATAGAATCGCTGCATTCTTAGTTGTATTAATCGCTGCCTTTGGAGATTTAAATGAATCACTGCCTCTTTTTGTCATCACCTCTCTTTTGTCTTGTATGACTTGTTATCCAGCCCGTGGCCTTTGTTTCTTGACTTAGG
>VDFB02138658.1:0-48730 GCA_007258455.2 Sequoia sempervirens
AATTTTACACATGGAACCAGCTTTTGATGATATAGTTACAATCTTTTTAATCTTCATTGGTAAACCATTTAACTAAACAATCGAGTCATAATAAATTGCAAGCACCATCTCAAAGACAATCCAAAATAGTGAAGAATATAGTGAGCATTCTTCGGGAGGGGAAGAAAGAATTAGCCACCAGATGGAATATGGATCAAACTGGTATTTTCGTGATTTTAATCCCTTTTAAATGCATACAATAAAAGGGCAAACTGCTTTCAATTTTAAGGACCTCTTTTCAGTTTTATAAGAAAAATGACTGTTCTTTATGACCACCATTTTTTATGTTTGCTTTTATCCACACTTCATTTATTATCGGACATTTTTTCTCCATGGTTATAAATGGAAGAGGTCAGGGTTTACTAATACTGCTATCCAATGTTTTTTATTTGAAAAAAAAAAAAGTCACTTCAAAATTTTATAATTAATGAACTAATATAAATTCCATTGGAAGTTTGACATTTTTTTCCATATAAATGAACATTATGACATGATTTCAAAGCAGATGACAGAAGCCATAGCTATTGTTGAAGAAAAACATCCTAAAGTAAAAGGAGAGAAAATTTATGTACAATATACAAATTTCATCAACAGAATTGTTCATTTCTCACATTTCCAGAAAATGATCTTCCCTTATATCACAACTAGCAATATTACAGTCAGAATGGAAGTGGCATTTTTAAATCTGATCTGAAATTTTATAACCCAACAACCTAGAAAATTTCCAAATAGAAAGTGTAACGGGATGCATTTTCAAGAATAATCAAAGTTCAACTCAATCAGGTAAACGAAGACATGGCAGTAAACGAAGACATGGCAGCAGGGCCCAAAAACAGTTTTAAAATAAAACATTATACCAAAGAACTCCAAACAAAGCAACGGCAAACACAAATAATGGCAATAAATAAACAAAATTATCAGTTTCATCTCAAGATCCCAGGTGTATTTAATAAGTAAATTGTGTTTTTGACTACTGTCATGATTGGAAGGATTGAATTGTCTTGCATAGACTTGCGATCTTTTTACATTTTAGTGATGCTGGGGCTACTGAGTTCTGAATATTTTTACATTCACCCAAAAAAAAACTGAGAAATGTCTATCAGTTCACTTGCAATTAGCTACTTGTGAAACAGATGTTGTTGAGAATTGTTTTGTATAGCTTCAAAAAGATGAATAATGTCATATCAAATTGCTAAAACTAAAACAAAAATTATAAAACAATAAAAATGCTATATTTATTCTCTTAAATCAACTGAAAAAGATAGGAAATTAGGAGGGAAGTTAACATGTATCATTTTTTCCTGACTCGTATGCTTCATAAAGGCTGGACTGAATGTAAACAACTCTGCATATATGCATGGTGGAACTAATTTTACTAAATTATAATAAATAATATGTGATGACCCGCCTTATAAAAGAAATATTGTGCATTCATTGTGTTAGAAATATTGTCAAAGGAACAAAGAAGTAAATCTACTAATTGTTTTATTCCAATCATCAAACATGGCTGACTTCATTGTGGCAGCACTGAGCTTATTTAAAGCAGAAATAGCTGACTTCATTATGGCAGCAGTAAGTTTATTTAAGGAAGAAATAAATATAAATTAAGAGGCTCACCATCTTCCTTAGGCCGACTACATCAGAAAATAATTTAAATTATGTTTGGGGCTGATTTTATCATAAAGATGTTTATATAAATAGCGCCCAAAGTTTGTAATAAAAAAAGGATAGAAAGGTGGCGATTAAGTCTTAAAGAGCAGCAATTAATATTGTCAATGAATGAGAAGGCAGCGATGAAGTTAAGTTAAATTGGCAATAAGAATTGCTGCCCAAGTCTAATGAATGATAATCTAAAATAAAGGGACGTCTCCCTTGTAGAAGTCATCCCCTTTGGGAGAAATCACAACCTCTCAATGAAGAGGCGTGAAGGTGAGTGGTATAAAAGAAGATGAAATAGAGAAGTGGAAGATCATGGAATGGAAATCACTTGGAAATCTGAATAAAGCAGCAGATTGGAAGAAATGGAATAAATTATAAAAAGATCTATTGGATTATGCAATAATGATGCTTGCAGCAATTATTCGTTAATATGGATAATAGATTCTTATTCGTTTGATTTTCATTAAGCAATCATATAAGGAATTGGCAAGGAAACGTGTTAAGGAAGGGCGGTATAGGAATTGTCTTGATTGGATGTTCCTGCCACTTGGGGCCAGGGGGTATGAGCACGCCCTTGGGCATAATTGTGATGAATAGTTTTTTAGTGCCCTTTCGTGCGTTTCTCTCCAATCCCTACCATGATTGGTTAATGGAAAAGAGTCTGTATATTGGATTCAAGTTAAGTTGTTATTCATTACTTCATAAGTGTTAATAGTTCATTTATTCTTGAGTTTCAATATCTATTGTATAATTTACTATGGAATATCATTTGTAAAACAATTTTATGATATGTAATTGTCCCTTAAGGAAAATTCAGGCATACTCCAAGTAGAGGACATTACATAACACTAACTTTAATTATACTTTATTATATGAAGCTAAATCTACTCAGCGCAAGGTTAGGAGCTATCTACATCAGCAGTTGCAGTTTCCCCAGCCTGAAAAAGAGGACATCCTATTCCTGAAATCCTAATTACAGAAAAATAATGAATATTATGTGAAGGAAGAAATTCAAGATTTTTTCCCATCAAAACATGAAATAAAGACTTGTGAAACCTAATCAATGGTCTTTCTAGGAGAGACTTCACGACAACATCACATTATGCTATCACTATTTGAACTAACTTCTCAACTCAAGATGTAAAATGTTCCTTAACACACACATCTATAATGACCATTCTTCCAATAACACTTCGATTCTCAAAAAAAAAACACCACCTTTTACCAGGATATGTCAACAAATAGAAATACAACATGGAAAATATAGTCCCTTTGCCTATAATGTTTATGTAATAATTAAAAGGAAGAAAAACCCTTCTATCTGGCATAAAATCCTCGACAAAATTGAATGAGATAAGAAATCATTATACTGCATACACTGTTGTTTTATGTTATAGTTTTCAAAAAATGACTCTTCCATCTGGCAAAAAATCCTCAACAAAACTGAATGAAATAAGAAATCATTAAACTGCATACAGTATTGTTCTCAAAGAAGTTTCTCTGCAATTTGCACTGCATTAAGAGCAGCCCCTTTGCGTATTTGATCCCCACAAACAAAAATATCCAATCTGGTTAGCATAAACAGCAGTATTAGAATATCAGATATGATAATAGGCACACATCATTTTGGAGAGGGGTGCAAGGATAATGGAGACATACCCATAATTGCCATTTTGAGAAGCATCTTGCCGGATCCTTCCAACAGCAACATCATCTTTGTTTGAAACCTGATGAAAATGGTTCTTGAATTGTGTTAAATGCCATAAGCAACCACAAAGCATCATTAAAAAAACTGACCAAATAGCGCAGTGAGCATATCAATAATGACTTTTAGAATTTCATAGAATTTTATATAATAAAGGCAAACATAACTGTCGCAATTTGTTTATAAAAGTTAGCTGTATTACCAATCCAAAACATATGTACTCATGAAGAACATATAATTTATAATTTATAATTTATAAACAATGCAAATAGTTGAAGCAAAGGAAGTACCTCTAGAGGAGTTGGAAAGTGGTTGGCAGCTCGATCATCAATAACAACAACACCATCAGAATTCTTAAGAATCTCTCTAGCAGTATCCTGCATAAGCATTGAAAAAAATAATTTGTAGATCAACCAAAGCATTGTATTTCTTGCAGGAACATTTCAGTATCAATGAAAAGTGAGAACGTAACACAATGATACCCAAATTCAGTTCAATCTAAATCACCAGAAAATGAAAAAGCCTCTGCCATCATTAAGGCAGATATTACAACATAGAGGACCTAAGAGAAATTTTGGTTTAAAATCAATAACTAAAAAAATCATTTTTATGTTAGTTGATTGGACTTATGAAGCATATTAAAGCAAAATAGTATTTGGAATGTTACTGGTTCCTAGCATTTTTCTGCCCTGACTGAAACAGTTACCATAAAGAATATGACAGGTTTTGGGACCCAGAAAAATTGATAGTTCAGCAGATTTTCCTAAGGAGACAAGGTGAAGAAACTTCTTTTCAGAGGCCTAATGTTTTTCTGCTGTAGAAACCTAGGAAAACTTCTAGTTTTGAGCTTAAAACAAAAGGAAAATATCAAAATGAATCTGTTATAACCAGACTGATCATGGATGGATAACAGAAAGCAATTGCCAAAATCTCCAATGTAGAAATGACTTTGTTTCCAGCATTGCATATAATTAGAAGATGAAAGTAGACATTAAGAAAACTGCAGTCAGGCACCTCTCCAATGTACTATATCAGTAACAAGATACAACAGCCAGGCACCTCTCCAACAACAGTCCCTACTGGCATAGGCATCCAAATATAGAAACTCAAAGAAGTTACATTGGCAAATTGATTTACCCATATAAAACATCTTCAATCAATCGGTTCAAAGATGAAAACACCATCAATAACCAATTTACACTAAAAAAGTATTGTTATTTTCTGGTTAACTGTCATCTGGGTAGATTTTTCCCAGCTTTTATTATGATGGGGATCTGGGTAATCTTGCCCAGAAACTCCTGGACCAACAACACATAATAATGCTTTTGGCAATATAGCATTCCTCTTTAAGCATGCACTCCACACACTCAGGGACTGGGGAACCCATATGTATCCCTGATGTTGAGGTATTCACAGAAAAAACCCTCATTGATCAACCCAAAATACTATCTTGATGGATTCTGGCACAGATTTATACCTTCAATCAGAAAACCAACACAACTAGGCCTATAATTGAAAATTACATCTTCGAAGTGGATCTGCACAAACTTGAATCAGATCACTTAAGTAGAAAATATGGTCTACAATCCATTACCCTATCGAATCTGGGAGGGTTTTCATTAGCTGTATAACATATGATAGATCTACCATTGGTATAACATGTAATAAACATCATATATCTTTAGAAGACCGTGGCGTCTGAATCAATCTGGTTCTCTGGTATTGTTTTATTGTTTGAAAAAGTGAAATTTATCTATGCAGTAATATAACACTTAGATGAACACCATATGTCCGAATAAGTATCAGCCTTTTCTTTGGAAGACAACAATCATGTACAAAATTATAGTAGTGGATTACCTCATCGAGTGGCTTGTCAAATTCCAGATTAATACTCTCTGCATGCGCTCGCATTACTGGGACCCGTATACAAGTTGCAGTCACTCTAACATCTTGGTCATTCTGTGCAACAGTTTCAGTGTAAACAATCCAATGATTATTCATTAAATAAAATAACAGTGATAATCAGGGCAGAATAAAAAAACATAAACATAATGTATGTGAATCAAAAGCTCCAAAATCAAATGTCCTATAAATGTACTCACCCAAATTTTCCTTGTCTCTTTTACTAGCTTCATCTCTTCCTCGTTGTAACCATTTGGGAAGATTTTTGTGTTGTGGGAGAAGAGATTGAATGCATACTGCAAGACGGGGCTCACAGAAGAAGTGACTTGACAAGATCAAAAGATAAAGATGTAACTTATCTGAAAATCCAGGGCACCTATTCATCCTGGAAATGAATATTACATTAATAGTTGTGCAAAATATAGATAGTATCTCAAACAATTAAACTGACCTGTTGACTAAAGATATTACAAGTTGGCTCTTTTCCTTCCAAAACCTGATCAAATTCCAGATACAAAAATAAAAACTCATTATCTTATTCTTCTCAATGGTACAGAAAACTTATAAAAACTTAGCAAATGGTAGATGGCAGGAAAAGTAAGCACCTCGCGTGTTTGCTGTTCAAGCTCAGCCATAGCTGCAGCACCAGCACCACTTGCTGCCTGATATGTGCTAACCACCATTCTTTTGACCTGTCATGCATTCATGGATAGGCGATAGATATGATTTAAAACGTTTTAAAGGATTGATAAATTATGTCAATAATACACATTCTATTCTGATGGAAAAAAAGCTGACATCTTTAGCTTATCATCCTTCTTAAGCTCAACCTGGCCCAAGTAAACTAAGTGAAATACAAGCTGCACAATCAACCTGGATAAAACATTAGAATCAAAGCTCCATGGGCACTTACGGCAGATAGAACATGAGGATGTCCAGAGACAACAACTGTCTTGTGTGTGGTTTCCATAAGAAAATGCAATGCAGACACCTTAAAGAGATCAGAAAAGCATGATTTCAATGATAAGAGGTAGAGATAACATGAGGATTTCCAGAGGCAACAACTGTATTGTATGTGGTTTCCATAAGAAAATGCAATGCAGACACCTTAATGAGATCAGAAAAGCATGATTTCAATGATAAGAAGGGGTGACGAAACTTGCTAATGCAGGTAAGTTAACAAAGTAGAAATGTCTATGTACAACAGCTTAAAAAGTTAGATGTAGGTGAGGAATCACAATAGAATCTGTTTTGATTTAGCCTCAAATTGTGACACGGAAACATTTGACTGGACAATACTATGAACGAAAAGTATGTCGGTATTCTGATGGGCCTACCAAACAACAGTGATCAGCAATCTATTCAATTGTCATCACATAAAATGGTGTCAATTACAAACTTTATTGAAAAATTAACACCACAGATCCAAACAACTCTTATTGGTTGATCCTTCAGTTTTTCAGAGCCAATATTGTATGTGACATGGATGAAGTTTAGGAGTATGATGAGCAAACATTTAGCTTGACAGTCTCTTGAGACAAGCCAACTCAGGGTATCCCAAAATTTTGATATGGTGTACAATCATTTATGGAGGTGTAATATCCTGTTTTATTCCTAAATGTCTGCAGCCTATGTTTCAAAAGAAATCGATAAAGATAATTAATATTACACCAAACTGGCATTAAATAAAGATTAAGTTGTTAAGAATGGTCAACCAACATATGAGGAGTTGTGTCCCTTAAGCAAGATAAGGTAGATCTAGAAGAAAAAGAAAAAGGAAAAAGAATTATTGTGACTGATTACAAGTAATAGACAGCAACACTAGCAAATTAACTTATTTAAAATTAAATTATTATTCTCCATATGCAGCAATGAAGGGTTGTAACTATTGAGGTGAAGGGGTGTGACTCCTTCAAACTTGACATATAAAAGGGAGAGCATTTCATTTGAGAAAGACATCCATAACATCATTCATTCAATCAATTAAGAATAAATATGATGTGAATCCTAATGTGAAAGTTTCTTACTCTTAATGTGAAAGGTTATGACTTTCAAATATGAAAGACTGTGACTCCTTCAAGTTCAAATATGAAAGGTTGCGACTCCCTCAATAATAAGATATAAAAGGGAGATCATTTCCTTGTGGAGAAATCATCAAGTGAATGAGATTGGAAAAAGAAAAAAAGAAATTGAAACATAAGATATCTGTGGGAATTTGGGAAATATTGTTCTCAGCAAGAAGATTATTGGGAAGTAAGTTTGAGAATATAGATAGGACTAGCTATATATATATATATATATATATATAGAAGTATTTTGCAAATAGGGAGACCGATCAACCTTCCGAGTTCATGAGAAGTGAAGTACCAGCCTTTCCTTCATCAAGCACACCACCCGATGCAGTGCTCATGGGCCAAGAGGCTATGAGTAATCCCGGCTTGTTGAGGAAGGCAGTCTTCATGCATCCTATCAAGCACACCACTTTGAGATGCACTAAATTATGAGCTTATATTTTGTAAGATAGTTTGAAGGTGTATTCTTAGAGTGATCATGAAACACTAGATTCTCAAAGAGCTTGATGAAAGTCTAATCGTCACAATAAACTATTGTTGGCTCCAACAACTGATTAGTAATTTTTGCTATCAACTTGCGAAGCTAGATAGCCTCACAACTAGCAGAAGAAAATCCTATGTACTCTACCTTGGTTGAACTTAATGCTACTATTGCCTACTTCTTGTTGAACCAAGATATCATACCTAACCCTAAGCTAAATCAAAAACCTAACTTCCTAGCATTGGCATCACCTACCTAGTTTGAACCCACAAAACCATGCAACACTAACTCTCTATCTCCAACATACCTTAATCCATAATGAATTGTGCCCTTCGAGTATCAAAGCACATGTTTTGCAACAGTCCACTAAATTTGCCTAGGTTCAGCCATCAACTAACTCAATGTATTCAATGCCAAGCAAATATCAAGTCTCGTATTTATCAAATAAATGAGGGGACCCATAAATTGCATGTACATAAAAGGATCCACCCAATATAATTTTGGCTCAACAATCAACTTCTGATTTGGAACCATTGGAGTAACAAGGGGCTTACGATCCATCACCTAAAATTTCTTTAGAATCGCTATTGTGTAAGTCCCTTGACAACTATAGTACCCTACCACACCTCAAGACCTAGAAAATAGTGCATAAGGTCAACATCTTTCACATCAAACTCAAATGCCAAATCCCCCTTGCACCATACTATGAGCTTCTCCCTACTTCTTATTAGGATCAAGTCATCCGCATACAAGACTAAAGTAGCTTAAAGATTAAAATTTATCGAGCAAATAATAAAGACTAGAATCTGCAGCAATTTTGGTGAAGCCCAATTTCAACAAGTACTTGTCAATCCATGAGTACCAAGGCCATGGTGGTTGCTTCAACTCATACAAAGCCTTCTTTGCATGGGTCTCTTGCCCATGCACCTCAAACCCTCTAGGCTGATTGATAATATAATGACAAACCAAAATAAGATGCAAAGAGACATAATTATCTTGATAAAAGTGTAACTTGTAACAAAACCAAAAGTCTCACAACAGTAAATTCCCTCTTTCTAAGAGAACCCTTGTGAAACAAATATAATCTTGTACTTTCTATACTCCCATCTGTTGTGTTTTTCCACTTGCACAACCACTTGGAATCAATCATTGACTTTCAATCTAGCCTTGACACAAATCTCTCAGAACATCATTCAATATAATAGAGATATACTCCTCTATCACGGCATCTCGCCACACATGCTCTAAATTTCCCTATTGAAAACTAGAAGGCTCTACATAAATGACAGAAGACATCAAAGCAACATAACTCAAAAATTTCTTAGGTGGATGACTCACCCTAAAAGAAGTTTTTGGTGATCCTAATTGTTCTTGTGCCTCCTACAAACCATCTAGGCTTCATAGCTGTTTTAGGTAGCATTGGTGTATCTATTAGTGTACTAGAACCTAATTGATTTTCAGTTGATAATGTCGTATTTGCTGATCAGCCTATTCACTTTCATCAACCTCCATGTGAATCTTTTGAGACTGAGGACCAAGCATCTTCATCAAATTTCACATCTCAGCTCACTGCTATCTTTCGTTGGGATGAAACATAGATATTGTAAGGCTTGGAAGACTCCCCATATCCTACAAAGACACCCTTCAACTAGAGAGTTAGAACTTAGTCCTTTTCTCCTTCAACGCATGAATTTTAACAAGACTCCCAAACATGTGAAAATGAGAAACATCAAGTTACTCTCCTATGAAAGCTTCCTCTAGAGTCGTGTCCCAAAACACCTTGTGAAGAGACCTATTTCATACGTACACAACAAAGATGCATGCTTCTACCCAAAGAAACATGCATAAATGTAGGTCAGGAATCATGGCCTTTGTTGTCTCTATTATGGACCTGTTCTTCCTCTTTGCAGCCCCATTATGCTAAGTGTTGTCAGGCACAATCAACTCCCACTCGATCCCTGCATCTTTACAGAAGGCATCAAAGTCCTTGGAGATATACTCACCTCCATTGTCTGACTCTGAACTCAAAACCTTAATCTTCCCACCTATTTGATTTTCCACAAGAGCTTTGAACTCTTGAAATTTCCTAAAGACCTCATTTTTGGCCTTCATGAAATTTATCCAGGCTTTCCTTGAATAACTAAATGGAACATAATAAATGTTTCTTGCTAATGAAGCTGCTAACATAGGCCCACATATATTTGAATGAAACAAATCAAAAACCCCACACTACTATGAAAAGTAGTCTTGATGTGCTTGTTGAGTCATCCCTTGCACACTCTAATATTCTCAATCTTGAAGTTTGGCAATCTCTATACCATGCTCCATAGTGCAAATGACCAAATCTCTTGGGCCAAAGCTTGCACAATTTGTCATTGTCACATATTGAGGCTTCCTATTTGATTAAATTACCAATCAACCTATAAAGACCACCCTCTTGCATACCTAAGGCGAATACTTGACCACATTCTTGGCTGCAATTTCTGATGATAATTTGTTGATTATTATTCTTAGCCACACGTAAGATCCGACATGATTGCAACTAAGCATAGGTTTTTTGTTAATTCAAGAACATATAGGACATCACGAGGTTCAAGAACATTGTAGAAGCATAGGGTAATTCTAGTGGCATTTCAAACACTTGACATGGCTCAAGTCTTTCTTCCCCTATTGAGAAGAATTTGAGCCCTCCTTTCCTTTCTAACCCTTCCCAACTCTTTTCTTGCCACCTTTAACCCTATTGCAACAAACTGATCACTGAATTCAATGATCTTCATCAGTTAGCTGGCTATTGTGTATGTGTCACTCATACATGTGTCACTAGGCTTGTTCTTTAGCATCATCTTAAAGCAGATATTCACACTCGAATACAGAGTGATCAAGACATCATACATTTCTTTCGTTGTCCATTTCTATGCAATATGAGGGATCAAATGATCCTTTACTGAACCTAAGATAATTTGATTTGCCTAGGCCATATTTTTGTTATATTCAATTAACTGGACACATCAGCAGGAGGCACAACCTTGGTGTCCACATAGAACCAAAGATCAACTCCTTCTAGTAGCATTTGCAATTTGCACTTCCAAGAAGTAAAGTTGGAAGACTAATCATGTTTGCAGCTGCTGGAACACACTGAAACTAAACAAATCAGTTGAAAATAAATTTGATCAGCAAATTAAAATAGGTGCAAATCAACACTCCAATCACTAGAACAATCAAGGTGTCACACTCCACAACCTCTCACAAATCTATATCACTTCAATCACTAAGAAATGACGCTGAAAACTTCCTGCAACTCCCTCTCACAAGTAGCAGCACATTCCATTCATGGACCTGGAAGATTTCAATTATGGTGCTTTGATACCATGGTTAAATTCAAGCCATGGTAAGCATGATCTATACTTAAAAAAATCCTAACTACAAACTGAAACTTCAATGAAAACAGCAAACCTGAGTACAATAACCTACAAACATACACTGGTGAAAATATGAACAACAAACACTTGAAAAACTGTCATTTATTATACTGAAACTAAAATATACTCAAACGATATTCTTCTGTATTCTATATTTTTTTCTTCTTTTTCCCTAGTTATATGCCCAAAATCTCTTTTATAGACTAAAATATTTTATGAGCTTTATGAAAACTAAAGTAGAAAAAGCTAAATAAAAGTTAAAACAGAAAAATAAATAAAAAGCGCTTTATTTGAAACACAAAAACAACCTATTTTCATGAATTTAAAATTCCTCTAAATATTTGAAAAGCTAGAAGAGCCCAGTGTTAAGCTAAAATAGAAAGAAAGAAAGAAAAACTAATATTAAAATTTAAAGCAAACAGAACATTCATATCTGAAATCAAAATGATACAAATTTTCATGGAAGAGATGAACTTGAAATGATTATTATTGAAGATTTATACTTTCCAAACAAGAGGAGATTAGAAATAAAAAGGTCATCATGAGAAGCCCTGCAATGCATTTGGGCTTTGGATGGTTTATAAAATCTATGCTGGTAAATCCCTTCCAAAAACATATTTCCCTCCCAATCACCTCTGCTCCAAGAGGATCTGTTTGTGACCCCATACAGAGTTAAGTTGCCCCTTCGGGACCTTGCAGAAAGATAAGGTGCCTCTACTCTTAGAGGGTCCATTTCTTGCCTTGTGGAGAGACATGTTGTCGTTGCTCCATTTGTGACTCCATAAAGAGGTGATTACGGTTCATTTGCTGAGTCTGCCTTGTAATTGTCATAGATGAACTTTCATATTTGGGTTGGATTGGACACAAATGGCAAGTTGATCCAAACCTTAAATTAATGAACCCAATTCCCATGACACTGCTAATGATGAACACCTAACCATACCCATCTCTAATAGGTTTGGTAATGGTCACACTCTAATCCTCATCTTAAGGGTTCATTTGGATATTCATGCTCTTTTAGCCTTATGGACCAAAGGTTGCCTTGTTATGCTAGAAATCCGTGGCACACGTGTATTTATTTGCTCTCCACCACATGTTTAAATGACTATAGGAAATCCTACTTACACTACCTAGCTCTAATATATTTGTTCAAGTCTTACTTATGTATTATCCCAACCATGGATTTAAAATTTGGTGGGTACTTGCAAGCCAGAGAACGTAGATGAGTAACTCGATAGCAACTTGGTTGGTGAGTTGAAATAAGTACTCACGAGTCCTTGAAGAAAACTCACAAACCATTTGAAAAGACAGTGTGCATGAAAACGTGATTTTAACAAAAGAAATTTATTTCCCTCACTTTATTACTTTTATGCTTTGCTCTTTAATGCTCAAACATATAACCACTTTTTAGTTCTTGTTAAGTTATTATCATCAAATTTGAAGAATTTTTTGGCAGAATTTTGAATGATTTGAGAGGAATGTGCTTAGTTTAATGGTTTTTTTTTTTGTTTTTGCTTTTGAAGGTTTTTTTCTTCCATTTTAGATTTGTTATACAATTTCAAAACTTTTTTAAATTATTTCTATCTTCCTTTTTTGTTATTTGCTAGGGTTTCAAAGTATGAAGCTAATTGTTTTTTTGCTAGGGTTTCAAAAGTATAAAGCTAATTGCTTTTTTGCTAGGGTATGCAAGGACATAGAAAATGGTATCCTCAACTTATCATAATAATAGCAAGTTCAAGGGCCCTGCCTGGCAGCATAGCAAACTAGGTTCAAAGGCAACAATGGTGATATGTAACTACTATGGTTTCCAGATAAGAAGAGGCATTGATTGCCTCACCTACCACTTTGCACAAATCCCTAGCGAAGATGTGTAGTCCTACGTTCCATTGCAACTTGGAATTGCACAAGAGATGAGTGCTCTCCTTTCCATATACAAGGAGAAAAAATAGAAAAGAAGAGCACGGCTACCATAGTTTCAATTGTGATGAATAACCCCTAATTTAGATACTAAATTAGTAAGCTCTTGTCTTGGCCCATGGATTGGGGACTAATCCACTAGAAAGAGTTAAATCCAATTGCATTCACAGGGCATTTGTATTCCTCATAATAATCTTGGTGTGCAACCTTCACTCAAAACTACTGCTTGGAACTAGGAGAAGCACCATGATACATGAATGGCTGCCACAAGTTTTTGCAACTATAACATATTATTCCATGTGGCAAGAATCCCATATTGGGAATCATTGGTCAAAGCACTGACCTTTGTCGAGAAAGGGTTCAAGGCACCTAGTAGATCATAAAGAATTTGGCGCAAAAATGGCTACATTGTTTTGTCTAATTTGTAGCTAGATGGCAAGAATTGAACATTGATAACCTTTCTAGTGGCTTCAAGTGGCTAGTTAGTGTTCTTGGAGTTCATTGATTGCTCTTGTGAAGTGACAAACGTAGACTTTGAGCACTATGTTTGAAATGACTTCCAAGTTGTGGTCCTAACAATGTAAGACCATATGTAGTATCAAGGATACTTCTTGAAAGGATGCAACCTACCATTTTTGGGGCCCTTGTTCACCCATTGCATTGATCTTCTAGTTGAAGGCATGGGAAAAAATGGATGGATGAAAAATGTTTTTGAAGAAACTATATATATCACTAATTTACAATAGCCCCTAAGTGCTTCACTTGATAAGAGAGCACATCAAAGGAAAGGATCTTCTATGATTGGGAACACAGTTCCCCACAAACTTCATCACATTGCATAGCATTTCAGCCTCACTAACATCTCTTAGATAGATGTTTAAGAGCACATGATGGTTGGGGTCTCCATATTCTAAGAAGTTGGAAGCAGAAAGAGTAATGAAGATATTTTTTGATAATGTATTTGAAAAAAGCACAAACAAGATCGTCAAGGTAACCTTAAACTTCACAAGTGCAAACTTACAATACTTCGCAATTTTGTTCAACTTATCAATTACTTTTCTCCTTGTTGTTATCATTCAAATTTCAATTAACTTAACTTAAAAAATTCGATGGGTTATCTATATGAGGCCATTGACAAGGCCAAGGGGGCTATCCAATACTACTATGAGAAAAATAAAAGAATGTATGCATTTGGTGCATAATTGATCACAGATGGAACAAATAGCTCCACAAACACATACATGCATCAACCTACTTCTTGAACCCCAATATTTTTCTTTTCTAATTCCTTTAAGACCAATAAAGAAATTATGGACAGCCTCGACAAGTGTATAGAGAGGATGATGCTCAAAAAACCCTTAAGAGTCACAATTCTTGATGAGTTACATGTTTACGAGGGTGTGGAAGGGACTCTAATAATCAACTCTATGCAATTGATAGAGAAATGACTTAGCAATTAGCTTAAAAAAATTGAATCCAATAATTGTAATCTAATGGATATTAGACTCCTTTTCAATCTAAAATTAATCTACCTATGCATTATCTAAATTCATTTTTAATGATTTTAATATTATTTTGCATGTTATTTAAGTTAATTTTATGAATTTAATATTTTTATTTTTTTAATATGTCAATTTTTTGTGCAAGTCCTAAGTCAAAGTCAAAATTTCAGGATACCAAATTTTCTCCAGGTCCAAGTTTTAAAACTATGATCGCAATTAATAAAGTGATGCAAGAGTAGAATTATTAGTTGTAGCATTACAAAATTGCTTGTGCTAGAATGGAATGAATCAAGAAGGGACTAAATTAATCATTTTTAATCATGTGCAATAATAGATACCTTTGCATGACGATGAAGAGGTGTAGCTGCCATGAGACAGATAATAGTTGAACAGTTTGGATTTGCAATAAGTGCTCCCTTCTTGGAACCAAGCTTTATGTGAGCCATTGCCTCTGGATTAACCTGAGAAATAACCAAGGATCCAAAATATACAAACCACGTGATTTTCCTTCACTGTTCTTCAACAATGGAAATACAGTAAGAAAAGGATAAAACCACATACCTCGGGAATGACAAGAGGAATACCATCATCCATCCGGAATGCAGAGCTATTATCAACTACAATTGTGCCTTGTTTAGCAGCCAGAGGTCCAAACTTCTTGCTGAAAACAATAAATGAAGCAAACTTAAGATTTATGCTAGGGTAGAATGCATCTTCTCAACCCAATATCTCCATGGTTAGAAAAATGTATTTCTGCATATAAAATAATTTTTTTGTCATTTTTCACAGAGCATTGCCTCTAGAATCTTTTTGCTAGTGTGGAGATAGAAAAACTCCATGGCGAAAAACATAAGCCTGCTTCTGCACATTTACTCAATAAGCTTACTCCCAGCTTCATGATCTTTGCAATTTATGTTACATAATGTAGCAGAATCACATAAAAAATATGAAATGAATGTGGAACCCCTGCCTGCTATGCAAGCACATTCACAAATAGGTTTGGGAAATTTAATGTTGTTTAATTTGGTGAAGCTGCTGCAGATAGTCAAAAACCCATGACTCCAAGATGGAGTTTACAGCAGCCAACAGTAGATTAACTTGTTAGTCATAAGTAGCATTTAAAATGGAATATGATGACATTCAATTCCACAGGGTCTATGCTATGTCAGTTGGAAGAGGGGTGACACTGCATAAGAAGAATTGCTGTCAGCGTTTAGTCATTCCCAAGAATATCTCCACTCTTTTGTGGTAAACCCTAATTTTGCATTGTGGGTTACGGTGGCCAGTGAAATAGTAAAAGCACCGATTTGTATTTTTCCAGGCACAGCATTGCATTGTATTTAAGATTGTCTGCCACTTGCAGAAATATAGTACACCCTCAATAACATGCCCTGCTACCGTACATGGTACACTAGCGGTGCAAATTCAGTTACAAAAATAAGATCTACTTTACCCTATGAACATAACTACCATCATGTGTCATAATCATTGATTAGTAAGTCCCAGATTATCTGAATAGCCTCACCCTATAAAACTCAGCAAACCCATATGGTATTTGAGTTGCATAATTAATATTGAAGTCCAACTCATTGACTATGATCGAGTATTGATGTGATTTGTGAGCTAAGTTATTCTGCCTTAAATAGCCAGCATATTGAAATAGTTATTTAGCACCACTTCAGATTCTCTCCTATTGCATTGTCATAACCTTTGTCTCTCTTGCGAAAATTGGCATTTTCATGTGGGTAGTGAGTTTATCTGATCCATTTTACACAAACCTATTACCTTGGAGAGTAGCTTTAAAAAAGTTGTAACACAAAACAGGGCAGCAAGCTAAATAGATTTGATTGTGGAGAAAAAATAACGGTTAAGCTGGCTTTATTGTGGGTACCGGTAAACCCAACGCTTGTACCGCATTAGTACTGGGATGTATGAACTCTGGGAAGTCCCAGTTACCGGGTGCAACTCCTAGAGGTGAAAATTGGGGATATTGGATGTTTATTGTCATTAGTTTCAATTCCGCAGCTTCACCCCTATGAGCATCACCTGATTGCATGAGTGCCAGGTTGACCATTCAAGCTCCAGAGATATTAGTCATACAGGGAATGATTACTCACTAGAAATGGATCGTTGAACTTGAAATGGCTCAACTGTTAGATACTGAATGCAGTAAATCACAAAAAAAATGGCATCTATGACCATTGCACGGTAGAAACTCTAACTGCTAAATAGTCATTAATAAACCTAAAACTATTTAAAAATGCATTGTGAGAAGGATTCCGAATGGACCTTATGGAGCCACCAGCACTAAAAAGAGCAATGTCAATACCACCAAAACTGTCCTCTGTGAGCTCCTCTATAAGATAATCTCGTCCCTAAAAAGATTCAAAAAAACAATAACAAAATGAGCACTCGGTACTGCTACTTACCAAAATATGACTTCCCTCAAAATCCAAGACATGACCAATCCTAACTGACCTCAAAAGTCGTGTGTTTTCCTGCAGATCGCTTGCTGGCCAGTAGCTTAAGACTCCTATAGGGAAAATCTCTTTCAGCCAACACCTTCAAAAACTCCTGGCCAACAGCACCAGTCACACCCACAACAGCCACTGATGGCCCATCTTCCTTGAGAGCCATTCTCACTGTTTTTCTAGCTAACTTGGATGGAAACTTAGCAGAAGAGGCTGATCTAAGGCTTTTCCCCCATATTTGCTTGCCATTGTTACCACCATTGTGGCTTAAAGTTGCAGACAATGCAGATAAATGGTGGGAAGTAGCAGCTGCCATTTGCTAATAGAAATGTTCTCTGGAAATGAACTAGACTAATCAAACGGTGTGCACTGAGTTGCGAAATAACTTTAGAAATGGCTGCTTGAATAAAAACTGAATATATAAAAGATCTATTGTTTGCAACCGCACTTGGTAGAATAGCACGAGGTTTTAGCCTTCGAAGGGTTTTGGGTTTGGAAGAGGCGTACACCTTGTGGATGTTGACCATGAATTCAGATGTGTGGAACATTGGTTTGATTGAATCAAAGTGAATTAAAGCAAATTCCGGTTTGTACTGCTCGCAAACCAAAAACGTCTAGGTGGTCCTCGCTCATGGATTGAATAACTACGGGGGATGGTCAAATCCAATAAAAATGTATATGTAAAGTAAACAAGTGCCACGTAGTGAGTACTTGCTGTAGTATTGTAATTGGAGTTTTGTATAGTTGTATTATATTTTTAATTGTGACAAAGTAAATATAAATATGGAATATTTATTAATCTGTTAAAATTAGTAAATATTTAAATTTTGTAAATAATATGTTAATCATTATAATTTAAATTGTAAGATAATGCATGCCTATATTTTAATTTAATAGAACAAAAGATAATTATGTGTATTTATATTAATATTAATAATTCTTAATTTTAATTTAATTATATTTAATAAAAATCAATTATATATTAAATTTTTTAATATTATAAAAATTTATAAATATCAAACAAAATAAAAATCAAATCAAATGATAGTATAATATAATTAGAAAAAATATATGATAATTATATAAATATAAAATTTATGTAATAATTATGTTACATAATAATATATATAATATAATATAATATATGATTAATATTTATTGATTATATAATATAAATTTAAATAATAATGGTTTAATATATTTTATATTTATAAAATATAAATAAAATGAAATGATTATATAATACAAATATATCTAAAAGATTGCTTTTGCAGTAAAAGTTTTACCTAATTCCTTACCCTTGGAGGAGCTACTGCGCACATATTATTTGCATAAAATTAACAAATTAGGAAAAAAAAATTGAAAGTGACGAGAATATTCTAAAACCTTGCTCTTAAAGTGGGTCTTGCGATGCTTTAAGAACCAACAATTATGCAAAAAAAACAAATCACAAAATGCAGTTCCCTCTTGAAAGATATCACCCAATAGAATGAAATCTTGGGTTTTTTTTCCAGTTTTTCCCAACATAAATAAACTATGATGCATTTGTTAATTTTTCCTTGGATTTTACGAAACTTATAACAGAGATTTCTAACCTTTAACTGTAATGGGTTTCAAACCTAATTAGTTTTAAATTCAAATAACTTACAAAAGCGGTTAGATCATCACTATTCTGCACTGGTTCTCTTTGACCTTCACTTTTGCTACACCTCTACCGATCCTATTTTATGAAACGTCAAACCAGCAATATGTAAAAATTAGAGTAAAATTAGGGATTAAGAAGATTAAACTGATTTTTGAAATGTATAACAGCGAGTGCTATATGGCTATAACATCCCATTCAACAGTTGTTATCTTTCTAAAGAGTCGGGCCGAGGAATACGCGGGCAAACATTTTTCCTCTTGCTTTTCTTTTTGACACGTTGGAGATCTTCAAATCACATCTAATTTGAATACCCGTTTTGTTAGCTTAAATATCTCCACGCCAATAGCACGTTGCTAACATGACTAATGTCCTCCAAATTCTACATCTAACACATTGCAAACAACGAGTAAGAAAGGGAAATTCAAATCGATCTAATCATGTTTGATGCATTTTACCATCGAGACGTGACACAATTGAATATGGATATCACTCCCGAAAAAACGTTTGTAATTTTCAAGGCATTTTATTCATGCACTAAATGCATAGATGGTAGAAAAAATAGGCTAAAAATTAGGTAAAATAATAGTTAACTTTCACTTTTCCTAAAAAATTGTCAATAACACACAAACCTTTTTAGCCAATCATATTCATCAAAAATACATTTTATAATTTATAAAATTACATATTTTGCAAGTTTACTTTGTAAAATTGAATTACATATGTTTTCAAAATAAATTATTGTTTTTATTGGTTGAAAGTTAACTTATTAATAACTAGTTAACTAAGAAAAGAAAAACTCATTGCAATAGTATTGCCTAACAGCAAGTACTAATAAAACATCCTTTTTATTAAGTTTTAGGGTAGAGTATAAAATTAGTAAGGGATTCGAGACACTAATAATTTAAACCTTTCTTTTTTGAAATGATAAAAGGGAAGATAAAAAGTTTTATTTGATATTCGAGTGATTTGTTAAAGGTTATGTTCAATAATCTTAATTAATGTTTTATGAAACTTGAAATGAGAGGTTATGAAGATTATAAAATTGTTGAAGTCACAAAGATTTATAGGAGCAACAATCTTCTACAACATCAAATAATCTTTCACACATATGAGATAAAAGCAATAAAATATGTTATATTGTTAATACTCATACAAAATGTATAATGTACAAGAGAAGTCTTGCTTATAAAAGTAAGGTGAGAGCTAGGACAATATAGGATCATCACAAGTCTTGTAATCATATGACATGGGTCGCAAAGAGATAAGTATCCTAAGTGTAACCTAAAATTACCCAAAATAAACTTAAACATTTAGGTGTGAATAGGTTCTATAAGAGAACCAATTAGGGAAATAATCATGTTCACACTAATAAAATTAACTTATTTACTGCTCTTGGCCAAATTTGCACCACAAAATGATCTTTGCACTTATAAAAATGAACTTGATACATGAATTCGACATCTACCTACAAAAATAATCTGTGCGCCTTTTGATGTTTGAAATCTATGTGTCTTAATGTCTAGACCTATTTCTAAAAACTAGATGAATGCCCTTAGGAGATTGCTATGTGGATATATTCTCCTTAGTCAAACCCTTGGATGTAAATTAATTATTTTAATAATGATCAAATGGTACACCCAGAGTTTGTTTTACAAATTACTTTTAACTTATTATTTATGTTTAAAATGTGTTTTGATATTAGTCTAGATGACTGCATGTTATTTGACATTTTGATGAAATCAAATGCAATGTAATGAGTTTCAGTTTTAATGGTTATTATTATTGTATCAAGTTTATGAGGATGTTGTGATTAATAACAAGCTAACTATTTGATTGGATTTCTAAGTGAAATGTAGGATCGGGTTCTTACCCTCCAGAGGGAGAGGGAGAGTATCACCGAAGAGAGAAGTATAGACTTTGGAAATAACCAAGTGTATACCAAATAAGTCAAGCACACACTCACATAGGTCTAAGTAACTAGATCGAGTAAGTACCCTAGTCCTATCATTGAGTCAATTGTTGTGTTTTGTCCAAGATGGGTCAAGTCGTAAGGTAAGGTTAAACCTTGTCAAGTCTTTGGCCTAGTCTTTTCAATAAAAATAAAGTGATATATATAAGAATCATATTGTTTCTTTGATTTTCCAATTTTGTTTATATTAAGTCAAGTTGGCTATTATTAAAATGTATTAAATAAAAATATAAAATATATAAGTATACATATATAAGAATTAAATAGATATATATAAGTATATAATGGATATATAATCGATTATATATACATATAGATATATAAATGGAGATATATATATTATATATATAATATAAATTGGCATATTAAAAATTTGATCGACATACTCCAAAAGCATGTAAGAATAATTTAAAGTTGATTGCATTAACAAGCACTTTGTGGGGCTTAAAGCCTCCATCGAAGGCTTTATAATAGCCAATTTAAATGGCAATAAAGTCATAGCTACAACCACCATAGTGGTGCATCAATTCTAATAGAAAACTCAAGCCACTAAGTGGTAGTTTAAACTATCAATCAATGCATATTTATCAGCCATTGAATGAGTCATAATGGAGTGGGATAATGAGAATTGTTGGTTGAACCATAAAGGGGGCATAAACTTCTATTTTTAGCTTGTTAAGTTAATGAGTGGGGAGTGTCACCCAAACTTAAATTTTTAGTTAGTAATTAATACCAACAATTGAGGGAGAAATCACAGGCAAAAGGAGAGTAAAGGATATCTTTTGGAGGATTCATTAATTCATTCTTGTTTTTCTGAGAGAAATTAAAGGTTTAAGGAGAGGAGAACTAAGTATATGGAAGTGAATTATTATTGAGAGTCTAAGAGTTATGTGGGAGAAACTGGGAGCCTTAGTAAAAGGAAAATAGATTATAGTTATTCATTCACATTTCTTTTAGGCATTGCATAGGAGAGTAATGTTGTCACGAAGGATTGCACCCAAATGCTAAGCTTGGAGGCTCAGCAATCCTGTGAAACATGGAAACGTCTTTGAGCCTGTGGGTTGCTCGTGATGAAGATGAATCTCTAGATTATGGGTTGGTTCCCCTTTAGATCTCCTAGAAACTAATGACTTTTGAGGGGAAAAGGAAGAAGGATAGCTGATAAAATGGAAAAGCTAATTCTAGGAGGTGATGCACCAAGATGTAGCTAACATGCAGCTTGATTCACAACTACTTTTCAAAAAATATGTTTACAAAGCTCAGTTTGGGCAATCTAATCACATAACTACTTCATAAAAAGGCTTGAGAAATCTATCTTATTTGAAGTAAAACAACATTTTCACAACTTGGAAGATAAGACAAATCAATGGCACAACCTATGACCTATGATGATTAACTGCTTTTGTATCCATGCAACCATGAATGAGACAAAAATTTAAAGGTTTTGATACTAAAACACATCAAATTTTCATCAAGATCATTCGTAAGAGACACAACGCCTAAAAAGAAGAAGGTAAACACCTGATTATATTGAATAATAGAAGGAATCTCTGCAATAACTAAAAAAATGAGCTAAAATATCTAATGTTGTATTAAAACTATAAAAATATGCTGAGCTACAAAACTTTAAGTCTCTTTGTCATGTTCAAGAGAGGAAAAAAAGCAAGAACTAAGAAAAAAGTATAAGTTTTTCCTCCTATAATACAAAATTAGTCCCAAAATGCCAAGAGGAGTCAATTACACTCCAAAATATCCATCCCAAGATGTTGCACGAGCAAAACATAAAAGCCTAAAAATGAAGGCTCGTAACTGCTCCAATTTGAGCTAAATTAGCTCCAAACTCCCCCTCTCAAGTTGTTTGATCAAAGAGAACTCCAAAAACACCTCAATTTGACTTGAAGTCAAAGATAGTAGTCTAAATGCATCCATAACACCTTAGTTCAACTGATTTTGACTCAACTCTCCTTTTTTGCATATTTAGAGGGCACCTATTAGTCTATGTTAACAAGTATTAAAGGTAACACTAATGGTTACTTACCTTAATAAATGTTAAAATAGACTAATATCATAATTATTCTAACAAGTACTAAGGTAATTAATTGACCATTAACTTAATAAGTGTTAAAATAGCGTAATACATGTCTTGTGAGTATGCAAAAAAGGAGAGTATTATGTTGTTGGGCGCCAAAATTTGAAAAAAGACCATAATTTTGATATTAAGGTAAATACTCTACTAGGAAAATGTCAAGAAAGGTCTTGAACATGGCCTAAGTATTAACCATCATGCAATTTTATGAAATAAGTGAAATAAAGCACTTTGGCCGGCCAAAGTTAGGGTTTCATTGGGAAACTCAAAAGAAGTTCCTAACCCTACTTATGGGCACACTTTGGATTCATTTTCACGTAATTTCTCCATGTTGTTGCTCCTACTACCAAGGGTTTGAAGCTCACTATGATTGTGGATGGTTGAATTTGTCCTCCTTGCTAGTAATCCATTATGAATGAAAGTGTTGAGATTTTTTTATATCTGTGAAAGAAAACATTGTAGGTGCTCTGGTTATGACAAAAAGATGATGAAATATGTTATTTCCTATGGTATTTCATGATCACAGGGTCTTGATCTTTCTTTATCTATGTCTTTGCTTCTATCTCTTAAGCCATCCATTGAAAACGTAAGATATTTCTTTTTCCTAGAAAGAGATGATAAAAATGCTCTATTCTTTGTTTTTTTTGTAAGCATCTTTACAGGTTTTCAGTCTAAGGTTTCACCATGCTCATAGAGTTTCAAAACCCATTGCAACCCTAAGACCTCTACTAGGTTGTGGCTCTTTTTGAAGAAACCCTTCACTATATTACTGGGGTTTGAGAGATAAAACCCAGATCCACATCTTTGCTTACTCTTACTACTGTTGCCATTCTTTATCATTGTCTTATTGCATCATACATGTTATGTTCTTTCTAGGTCTTCAAGACTTCCCTTCAACATTTCTCTCAACTGAGAATGATGATCTCCATTCAATTGCCATGGCTACTTCCTTTCATGCAATGGTTGTCTCAAAGGATTGTCTTGACATTTTTTTCACAGTATATGGTTAGTTGAATTACCATTCATCATCATATAGGTGACTGCCACTTGTAAACAATATGAACTAGTCACTGCACTATACTTTGTTGTTATTGTCATGTTATGATCTATAGTAATTGTCTTCTTCATGTCCATTAAACTCTCCTCATTATCATCATAACACAGTTATGATTGTCATTGAATATCATAAGAAATTGTACTTTGATATGCATATTATCCCTTTTATCATGATTTGCACTTAAACATGAAACCTCTTTATCCATTCTAATGGGTTGTCCTTCTTTATGAAGTCACTGGATTGTGCATGCTAGCTTCAATTTATGCTACTCTCTTTTGCCAAAACCATCACCATGATAGGATTCTATGGCTATCTTGTGTTATAACTGACTATCCTTTTGATGTCCCTCCAAGGACATTATTTTTGTATGACTATGACAACATTTTATTGAAATCTTAATCATCTATATTACCTTGAGTCTTCCCTTTGACTGTCACCATTGCTATTATGCTCTATTTTTTTACTATCCTCAATGCTTTGTTGACTGTCCTTATGAAGAGTTCATTATCCATGTGTTTGGACCATCTTCTTCACTGTGAACTATTCCATGATGATCTCTATCAATGTCTCTTTCATAAAACTATCTCTCATTATCATTACCTCTTGTCACTATTGTTTTTAAACCCCTGCCATCCTCATCAACTCATGGCTTCAACAAAGTAATTATGCCTCATGAGTACCACTATTAACATGGTTGACAATCTTCATGGAAAATAGTGCATCCTTTATTCTCATCGGATGTCTCCTACATGCCTTAGACAACAAAGTCATTTATCACTCACAAGTAATTGTGATTTTACTGCAGGAACAATACATTCAATCTTTAGATGCTTCTTGAAGTTTTCCACTGTGAATGTCTCTATTCCTTTGCATGGTAGGCCTACACTAAACATGATTGACATTATGACTATGTTTTCAATATGTAACTTGATAGTATACCTTGATCAATATCCTTCTCTAACTTAGTCTTGTGCTCTTAATGTTGTGAAATGTCCTTGCTCAAACCTATTATTTATTGACCTTGGACATAGGACTATCCTTAGCACCTAGGAGGTAGTTCCCCTTTATTTAACTATCCCTTGCATTAAGTAGATTGTCTTCTCAATACACAAAGCTATCTTCAAAGTCCTCCAAGCATGTATGATATTCTTGGTTATGACTGTGACTATATTTTTGCATTTAGTCGATTGTCTTTTCATGATTGTACAGACCCTTGCTCTTAAGATTGCACAGTTCCTTGTTCTTAATGCTAATCATTGTCACCAATGAAAAGATTGCCTTCCTTTTCATTTATGGACTTTGGTTTTCACTATCTTGTATTTGCATTTCCTCCTTAAAGGTTTGCTACTTGTCTCGAAACCCTTTGATCTTTGTAATAAGCATTGCCCATTGAAGTTAATGTCAACGTTTGTCAATTCCTTTCATGATGGTTAATGATGGTGCAAAAAGGTTGTGACTATCCTTCAGCTCCTACATAACCATTTCTCAATTGTACCCAAGTACACAAAGTATGTGCTCCTATATCATCATAGACACTGGAAAATGAAGTTTATACAATATGCATTTTACTCCATATATATGTTTTGCAGCATCAACTCCCACTACACCCTCATATGATTCTTGTTGATTTGTGTGATAAGATTATACCTGTACCTACACAGTCAACAAATAAGTTAAGAAAACTAAGAGGCCCAGAGCTTCTTCTGATGATTAGATGATCTTTACTCTTCTCAGATCTTCATGATAACCGTGTATATGATCTTGAGACACCTTTAACTCTCTGATTTGATGCTTAATAAGAGACATGTTGTATATTTGATGGTTTGACATATAAGAGACATGGAATCATGAGCTCTAACATCATTTCCTTTGTCCTTTACAGACACCTCTGGAGCTATCAACAAAGGAATTGAAGATGCAGTTGATCAACAATGGGGTTCGTTATTCAAGCAATGACGAATCCCTTTCTCTTACATGTCTTCTTCTACTTCCAGATGTATAATTTATATTTTATTACATCTTATTTAGTTATTCCCATGGCTTGTGTGGGAAACTTATAAGCATATTTCTTGTAATGAATTTAAGCAACTACCTTATGCAAAAGTTTGTGTACTATTCCTCCTTTTTGTAAAGCAATTGCATAATGAAAACTAAAAATTCATTTCATGGAACTATTTTCATGATTATGTGTAACTTTAGCATAATCTTTTGTGTACCTTTCTCATTCTTCAAAGTAGAAAACATTAGTGTTGTCCTAGCCTAACCTGATTGGGCTGAAAAGCACAATTAACAAGTAATAGGAAAAGAAGTGCATACTAGTGAATAAGAGTGTCTTTTATTATAGACGATTGAAAATTATCCAATGAAGACTATAGAATTTTAGAGAAAATGACAGAGATTGTATGGTGTGCACAGTTTTGTAAGTATATCACAGGTCTATAAGAGTTTGAGTTCTAAATTGTAGATTGATACACCATATATTTGCAATGGATAAAGCAAATTCCTCTCAAGATTTGAGCAGAGATTTTAGTTGGGTATTCTCTAGAGAAATATAAAAAGCATATCAGAATTCCATTGTGGCAAATTGAGCTTCTTAGAGTAGCTCGACTGAGCATTGGAATTGTGATTTTGAAATATTAAAAGTGTAGAACAAAGAGTTCATTTAGGCATATTTTTATATTTTATTTTCATGTATATTTTTTATAGTTTTATTCTAAGAGTTTCCAAATATAAAATTTGAAAGAATAGCTATCTAACATGAATCATATGACTTGAAATAGAGATTATATGATCTTATTTTTATAGAATTGTGCAAGAATTTGTTTAATCTTTCTTTCAAACTGCAAAGAACAATAGAGAAGAGATTTAAGTCTCAATTGTGATAATTTAAAAAAATTATTTCATTTTCTTAGGAAAAATTGTATTTCCAGTTTGTGATATGATTGTTCTTATTGGAATATATAAGTATATATGTATATATATGAAAATAATGTGCAAAGGTTATTCTATGTTATGTATTAATACAAATATAAGATAAGCTTAATGCTTACTCCGTTGAGTTGACTAAAAGAAGTCAGTTTTATAATCTGAGTTGGTTAAAGTTTTAAAACACTACAATATAGTACTCTTTTAGATAAAATAAGTTAGAACTATATACTACATTTTTACCAACAATATTATTGCATTCTTATGCATAGAACCATGGAGAAAACATAGAGAAATTTAAACTATTTTAAAAGAAGTTATCCTTTTATAGTCATTACTATTTTATTTTATTCTATTGACAAGTAGTCAAGAACTTATGTGTAAGGCAAAGTGTCTTGAGTTGATGAAATTGTTTGAAAACATTATAAACCATACATGCATGAAAATAGGAGAGTAGTTTACTCTTAAGATTTGAGTGCAAGTACTTGTGAACAAGTGGTAGTTTCCAAGTCCCAAGATGTTACGAGAATGTAACATGGGTGTTCAATGTTAGGAAAACATTTCCATCTTAGTCATTTACCAAATAAATAGTAAGCTATTATCTTATGATTTAATATCCTTAAGAAAGGTTAGACAAACAAGTCAATCGATCAGTTATATGTTAAACCTTAGGTCAAAGGTAGTTTCCAAGTTGAGTTAGAGGTGTGTGAACGTATGAATTCACTTCCTACGGAAGTGAGTGATATGTATCAAATCTTTGGCCAAAGTAATACAATAGTCTCTACTTGCATTTCAGTTCATTGTGATCAAGATTGCATATCCAGTTAGATTGGTCATATTTAGTTGGAGATGTCTAAATTTGTATGGTTGATTGGTTATGTAGGTCACAAAACAAGATACTTAGATGACATACTTGTGGGTTCCTTAGTCTATACTCTTCGTAAAGGGTAGGGCCACTTTCAGTTGGAAGGTGTGTGAGGGAATGTCGGTCTGTGGTTGGAGGTAAAGCACTTAGGTGATGCTCTCCCTCTTGTAGATGACAACTCAGAGGATTGTGAAACAAAAGAATTTTCTATATATGGAAGACTTGACCTTATATCATTATTATATTATGTAAACTTGCATACTTGAAAGTATTTCATGTATGAATTGTAATTGAAATGTTTTATCATATTTCTCAAATATGAGTTAATATATTTCAACTTTAAAGGTTGTATTATACATTCATTTTATGTTCATGTGCAATAAATGATGTATGAAAATGAAAAAAAATCCTATCCTATTTTTAAGCATATGTTTATTTTTACTTCTATGGTAAAAACCTAAGTATTTACTTTGCAATATGAATGAATGTGTTACATATGGTATCGAAGCCATTGAGTTCAATATGGACCTATGAGCTCATTACAAAAACTTTCTCAAACATTAACAATTAGCTAATTTTTGAAAGTATTCGTGTGCCAGAATGGCAAGAAGAAGAACTAGGAAAATTGTAGGGAAATTTGTAACCAAGAACTTTCCTAGCTTAGTGGCTAAAAAGGAGTCATCTCCAGAGTTAAAAATCCTACAATGTCATGTCATAAATTGGGACCCATCAGCTAGGTGGCATCCCCATTAGAGGTGACTAGATGACATATCATCATCCCAAGTGGAGGTAGGCATCCCATTTTGGAATCTTGACTTATGAAAAATTCTATGATGCATCATAAGGCATCTTTATGCATAGAGAAAGTTGGGTTATGACAAGGTGTAAGAGAATCATATATTTTGAGTCATCTGTGATGGATTCTCTTACAGTTGTAAGTGTTGTAAGTATAGAAAAATTTATGGCATATTTTATGACAAAATCTATGATAGTTGTAAGGCATCTATCATAAGTTATTATTAACATATTTCAGGTGCCCAAGCTTGAGGAGGAAGAATCAAATATTATGACGGTTGTAAGAGGTGTAATGGAATATTGTACATATGTCCAAATGCATTTCTATGGTGTGGTATATTGTGTCATGTGGATTTGGATTCCCATCCTCTTCTAGATGCTTCTCTTGGCTTGTATATCTCTATATATTTCATGCCTTGCATTGTAGAATGTATAGTTTGTTTGCAAGTAGCGAAGTGCTGTCAGATTCACTCCAGAATATGTGTTTGTTTCGAAACACCTGTTGAAGAAGCTTTGTACTTGAAGATGCATTGTAATCCTTATTTGAAGTAATATAAAAGTTTTTTTTTTCTCAAGATGGGGTTTTTTACCCAAAAGGGTTTTCACCACATATATATGGTGTCATTGTTTTGTGTGTACTTGGTGTTCTACCTTCTTTCTCTCTATATGTTTCTTTTACTATAATTGTATAAGGTGTTATAAAAAAATTGTAACTCTCCCCTACTTAGATTAGTGTAGGAAGTTGTTTTTGCTCACCCAGTTTCCTTTTAGTTGGTATTAGAGCCTGGCCAGCCTTGATTCCTTTGTTGGGTTAGAAGGGATTTTTGAGTTGATCTTTGTTTCAGTGGGAGTTTTGCAAAAGTGCATTTCATGACCTTGTTGCAGGTAAGAGATGGAAGACACATCTAGGAGGATTGAGATGGAGAAGTTTAACGGTCGTAACTTTGAGCTTTGGAAGCTCAAGATGGAAGATATGCTTGTAGATTGGGATCTATGGGTTGTTTCTAGAACCAGACCAATGGGCATGAACAAGAAGATTGAGATCCCATGGATCAAAAAGCCAAGGGTCTGATTAGACTCTATTTGGATGATTTTTTTCTCCTAAATGTTCATGAAGAGAAGACCTATGCTTCTTTGTGGAAGAAACTTTGAGACATTTATCAAGATAAATCTCTGGTAAACAAGCTATTCCTAAGAAAAAAGATGTATTCTCTAAAGATGGAAGATGGAGAATCTGTGGTAAACCACCTAAATGCCTTTAACATGTTGATTGCTCAACTGGGTTCCATTGGAGATAAGATTGACAAACAAGGTTGTTGCATGCTCCTGTTGTGTTCTTTGTTAGACTCATGGTATTACCCAATGATGGCTATTAGAAGCGCAAAAACTACTTTCAAGATGGATGAGGTGGATGCTTCATTGTTATTTGAAGAGATGCGGAGAAAGTATATTGATATGGCCAAGGAGGCCCTTTTTGTTCGTGGAAGACCGAAGGAGAAAGGCAAGAAGAAAGAAAAGAAATCAAAGTCAAAGTCTCTAGGGAGATCTAAGTCTTCTGGTAAAAATTCCAAGGAAAAATGTTGGAACTGTGGTGAAACCAATCATTTTCAGAAAGGATGTGAGAAGGAGGAGAAGAAGAAAAACAAGTCTTTCTCTGATTTTGAATCTGAAAAATCTTCTCAAGATAAAGCAGAAGCATTTGTTGCAACCTTGGCAACCCATGCATCAAAAGATGTGTGGTTGATAGATTTGGGTGCATCCTTTCACATGACCTCTCATAGAGGTTGGTTTTTGAAGTATAAGGAGTACAGTGGTGGGAAGGTGTACCTAGGTGATGACTCTCACCTAAAGATCATTGGTCATGGAAGGGTCAAAATCAAGATTTCCTGATGGAAGAGTGAAGGGGATTGATGGTGTCTTGCATATCTCGAGTTTGACATGCAACCTTCTTTTTGTAAGTAAACTGAATGATTCGGGAGTGCAAGTTGTTTTCTCTAGTGGAGAATGCAAGATGACATAGGAGCTATGGTGTTGGCTAAGGGTGTTCAAGTTGGTACTGTATCTAAGGGTTAATTTCAGGTTATTAGATTGTTAGCAAATCAATAAAGCATATAAACCCAAAGAACTACAAAGTACATTGAAAACTAAAAGAAGAAACGTTTATACCAGATAATCGCTGAAGCTTCCATGATTCCTCTTCGTAGCACCTTCTAACTTGCTGATTATTGCCCTTAAATCGAACATACGAGCAATGACTATGACAAAGTCCTAAACAAGCTTTGAAGGATTTAAACAAAGACTATGCCTATGCCTATGACAAAATGACACTAAAATACCAAATAACTCTAAGTATTAATATGCCAGAATAACGCAATTCATGTGTCTAATCTAAAAATGTGAGCAAAATAGCATTTTATAGAAAATGCAATTTTAAATGGACAAACGAGATCGACTTTTGACATAAACCTAAAATCAGAGGACAAGATTTAATCTAATAATTCCTAATCAGGGTTAGGGAAAAATCATTAAATGAGTGATCGAGATGTGATTTGAGAAAATCAAATCGGCGGTGGAGAATAAATGAGATAATTAATTATAAAAATAAAGTTTTTCAAAAATCAAGAAGATAAAGACTGCTTGATTTGTGAGATTCAAAAAATCAATAAGATAAGAGTTGAACTAAAGATCAAATTTGAAAAATCAAGAATCTACCCAATTACTTGATTTTTGGAGGAGTACTACCATTTTGAACTAAATTAATTCAAAATATAGATTTTGTGAGATAATAAATAATCGATTTTTAGATTATTTACTAAAATGAACTGTCATACAAGAATATGATATCATTTTAAATAATTAACTTATTTAAAATGAGATAAATGTTAATTTGGTAATTAAATAATTAAAGATAATTACTTAATTTAGAAGATATGATTAGTAATTAAATAAATTAATATATTCACTTAATTATGAGAATTAGTGACATATTAAAAAAAAAATAAGATTCATTTATTTAATAATTAGGAAGAATAAACGAATAAAGGTAATTAAATAAATTAAGAAATTTATTTAATTAAAGGAAGACTTAGACAATTAATGACGTATTTAATAAATAAATAAAATTTATTTATTTAATAATCATGAAGAATAAAAGGACATGAATCAATTAAATAATTATGAATTATTTAATCAATAGTCGAATGTGGACCAAGGACATAATTAAATGTCATAGTATACTAGGATGAAGTGGTAAGAAATGACTTGTAGGCCTAGGTCATTTTTTTAAGTGTTTACATTTTGCCCCTCTTTGTCATAATGTAGCATGCCACGTTGTGACAAAGAAGATAATTCAAAGTCATGCCCCGACAAAGGTATAGAGTATCAATGCCCCCTCGGGAAATTTTTTAAAATTTTGGGCCGGCAAAAGAAAAATTTGGAAAGGGTCCCGATAAGTCAATTCAATGAGCAGAAAGACAATGGCGCAAATGGTTTCGGATTCTAACACGTTTAAGGTAGCCAATGGGATGGTCAAAGTCGGTCAAATGAGCCTCCAGTAATAACCTAGTTGACAAATGCCATTTTGACTTTATAAATAGGTTGAGAAAGGGGTAAAAGTCAATTCAGTTTCACTATTTACTTTGGCAAATTCGAGAGCGGAGAGCGAAGAGGACTGCAGCGAGGATGGTGATTCGATGCAGAAACCATGATCGAGATCCTTATAGACCTACAAGCTGACCAAAAGGGGTTCCAAACGTGCTTTTAACGGCATTTTTCTCATTTCGCGTGTCAAATTAGGGTTTAGAACCAACAACTAATGCGCTTCTGATGCATATGTGGCGCATGGCCGCGTGACTTCATGTCGATGCATTTGATCGCGTCGTGATGCAAGAGATGCAAGGGTTTTTTAGGGCAAACCAAGGTGTCATTACCCATAATTTTTTTGTCGAGAAAACCCAACTAATTTTTTTGGTACATGTTCTACAAAACTAATTTACACTAAATTTCCATTCCCACCTATAATGCGGGGCCCAGCGGCTCAGACAAAGGCACTACGGAATCAGCGTCTTCACAACATAAAATTAACAACTAAAGTTTAACCCTACTTGATAGGAAGACAACTCTTTATGACAAAATTAGTGATGTTGGCTTTTACTTATGAAAGGAACTTGGGAAGAATGCTCTAGAAGATATTAGTGTTGTTGACATGAAAGCAATAGTTACTATTTAAATAAGCTATGTTAATGTTTCCAATAGGTCAGAAATGATGATTGATTTACCATTTCCCAATTTATCATACAATGCATTATTATTATTATTCCTTCAAAATGTATTATTACCCAAGTCAAGCAATTATGATTCTTTCTGCATTAACTCAACATATTAGATCTAGTACAATATTAATGCTAATGTTAAGGTTGTCTTTATTTATTCCTTGTATTAATATTTACATTATTTGTTATACCCATATTAAGATTAGAATTAGTAACAACATTCACTGTGGCTTAAATGGGACGACATGATTGGTATTAATTCTATGGTAACCATTAGTGAGGGTACTAGGCTGTTGTCATTTCACTAGAAAATGCAACAATTTTATTTTGTACATTAACATATATATGTTACCATTGCCAACTCATAATTGCGAACAATACTTTTAATTACCACCATAACATCATTAATAAGGTTATCGTAAGAACTATTTCTTAATAGTCAATTATTTATTTATTTATTTTACAATATTTGTTATACAATTTAATATTCCCCTTAATGATAAGATCACTAATATATACCCATTTCTAACTTATAATTATTATAGCTATTAATTTGTTTGTTTGATTATTTTCCTTTCTTATATAAAAAAACATTTATATTAATAAATACATATATATATATATATTTCATTTATTTTTCTTTAAAATAAAAGTTAAGGATCCTATTTAAAATAAGAAAAGAATGCCTCCCTTTTTAAACAGTGATATTAGTAGAAACTTAAATCATTTAAATTTAAACTTTTCCCCTTACCAAGAGAAAGAAAACAGTTTCTTTATTGAAAGAATATTAAGAAGACCATTTATCTAAGAAAGAACTTCATGAGAAAACATACGTGGGCCCTAAATGAGGACTCTCACTATATTAAACTTATTTTGCTAGATTCTTTTCCTTTTGATAAACTTAAATAAGAATCATGTTATAAAGCACGGCATGCAAACTGTTTACTCTACAAAACCATAATTGGTCCCACCGCCTTTAAGTTTCACTCCACAAAGCCTAAACTCATTATAAATCTAATAATCTCCCACGGATGAGTAGAAATCCATGTGTTGTCTTCTTGTTCCCATCAACCACAGCTTACAAATATTCATTCGTTCCAGCCAAATATTGAGTCACCATATAATACCTTTATTAAGAAAATGTAATTGTTCGGCTCCTACAAACATCATTTATAATTAATTTCAGCCTTGCGAATGGAATGGTTAAATACAAAGGTGTGTGTGCTGCAACGTATCTCAGAGAATTGCATACAATGGACCAGGTGTTCAACAAATTACAATGAAAACAAAATATCAAGAGTGAGGAAAGTTATGGTAAGATTTTATAGTGATTGCTTCAACAGATTATTAGAAAAATGACTTCACTTAAAAGTTCAAGTTCACAATGAATGTAATCAAATAAACCGAGTGAATTGTCCCTCAATATTTGGTTATTCGGGAGACAGAAAAACTCTTCCCACAAGAAAAAAAAAAATGCTGAACTCTTTACTGATTTAGGTAGCAGCATTTACAGAGTTATTGGTGAATTAGTCAGAGCGGCTAAAGGAAAATTTTAGGCCAACATTTATGGTGTTAACGGGTACGGTGCAATCTAACTCCAACGGTCATGAATGACAGTCAAGTAATGGTGAGCACATGGATTTGTAGGTTACCAAGGTGGCAGGATGTGACAAGGGCAGCAAGCTGTGGTAGTCAAAGTATGACAAGGGCAATCTACCCAACCGTCCATACATATTTTTCTTTTCCTAGAAGAGAAGTAGCTCAGAGATAGATATCCCATCTTATCAGACGTCAAGGCATGGGATGCAAATCCCCTTCAGAGATACGCAGCTCGACATTAAATGAAGTCTTTATGTATAACACACTGGCAACCACCAGGATAACGTGCTAACTATAAGGCTGTGCCCATAACAACAGCGACCTTTCTTTTGTTGTTCTACACGCGCGAATGTCACGTCTAGCTATACTGACCTACTGCAAGGATATTGATGAACACATTGACTATAATTGGGACTGGTACTAAATTCCAACCCTATCTTCTAGCTGCTGCATCGATTTCCAGGTAATATTGAGCTCACATTTAATAGGATATGGGTCTATGCCTCTACTGTCGAATCCCTCACCATTATTAAAGATCTTATGCCACCCACCTCAACACGAATTCCTACCCTCTCTCCTTGCTATATACGCTATGCAGGTGAGTATTTAGTGGCTGTAAGAATAAATAAATATAGGATGGAGAATGCCCACTTGCCTTCAAATTCAATATTATTGAGGTGAAGTCACTTGATTTGGTTTCTTCATCTACACGAGTTCCATCCACCCCCTTGCAGCCCTTATTACTGAGTCTGCTAATTTTTCCTATTTATGCAATATTGTGCTACTTGGTGCAGGCAGTAGTACGCCAATATTCGTTAGTAATAGAAGCTACAGATCTGCGCATTTTCCCTTGGCTTAGCTAGATTATCTTCTGTTATTATTTTTTCTTTTGAGTCTAAAATCTCACAAGGAGGTGTGCAGGCTTTACTCCCACGCTGTACATAGCTACTCAAACATCGCATATGTAAACATACTTCTTGCAACACCCAAGCCGAACTTCTCAGACGTTGCTCTTCACTCATTTTATTGCTATCTTTTATATGCATATATAGGCTAAATATATGATATGGTTTTCAATATGATGAATATATTCATCTTCCAGCAGATCTCGAAGTCGAAAGTACAGAGCAGTGACCTATGTATAAGATCTCTTATTGACAATAGGAGTATATATTTTCCTATGACCCTGATTTAGCATAGTGTAATTTGTATACCTGTTTCCTTTCCGGCTCTACAACAGGTTACCGTTTTCTATATGCAAGAACCAGTGCATTCGATACATAGTTTCACAGTTTTTGTTTTCATTAGAATGGAAAACACATAGAGACTACTCATATGCAAGACGACCTATCTGCTTTCTTGTAACTTGTGAACGAGGTTTAAAATAATTGATGAGCTTAACAAATAAGTATTTCCCCATTCAGAAACAACACATTAACTTGGTTTTACTTTATTTCTATTTTTCCCACAGGATTGTACGAGAAGGTCTACCAGATGCAACCACACCTTATTATCCCAGATTACAAATTTAACATCTTTCAGATACTCTTTTATGACAAGAAGATGAATAATATACCTTCTATTTTTCCCTATTTTTAAGTACTCATCTTAACCACAAAAATTGTCAATGGAAAGAAAACTTCATTAGAAGCTTGTTGCTTCCATGCCTATATTAAATGGATGTGAAACCCCTCTCTTAAACTTGCAGCAATACTCAAATTGATGAAAAATAAGCAATTAATTTACAAGCCAAAAAAATAATGTAGGGCTTGCTCTTTTCAATTATCTTTCATGTTACATCCAAACACCAGCTTTCCTTATTACAAACAATTTTAAAGAAATACAATGAAGAAATAAACACATTTGATTTAGGCTTGCTCTCCACCCTACCGTAATGGCATCATGGAGCCTCGCGGACTCTAGCCATACCCCCGAGCAAGGATTTCTTTTAGCTCCAAGATGATGAATGGAGTCTTTTCAAGTACATATGTTTTCTTACAAAGGGATAAGAATAGCATAAAACAAATCTCCTATATCTAAGCTTTCCATTTTCTACTTCCAACCATGATCCATACAATATGACATTTTCTTCAACAATAAACAAAGGGAAATGGAACCGGAAAGAAAAACTTATCTTTTTCCCCTTTGGAGGGGACTAAAAATCTTTCCTCTTTTCCTCTCCAAGCCAATCACTATCTCCCCAAAAGGGCTCCTCCTCTCATCTTCTCATTCCTCCTACCATCTTCACTAAGTTCTCCTAAAGGAGAAGTGGGTAACACCCCCTCATCCTTCTTCTTCAAAATATATAGAGTTTTAACTTGTAAATCTTGGATGGGGATGTGTGGAGTGTCCTCCTCCTCCATAAATGAGGGTCATTTCCTTCTTAAAGAAGATACATGCACTTGGACAATACCTCAATTTTTTCACCACCCATCCACTCCTCAGAATTCGCCACTCTTCATTATGAGGACTTTTGAAGAGTCAAATCATGTCCTTGGGACCATATTGCATGCCCACTTGACCCCTACAACTATGGTAGAGACCCTAGGGGGTTTATTTTTGTATCCCAACTAAAGAAATTGACCAACAACCCTCTTTAAAGTCACACTTAAGGTTCTATCCGAGTTTCACACTTGGATAAGGGTTCCTAAACCTTAACCCCAACTTACATCTCACATGACACAATTAAATAACCTTTCAACCCAAAAGAATAAACAAAGTAACTATTTTCCCTCAGCTCCAAAATAAGGAAATCAAGTACATAAGCATGAAAGGGTGTCTTTCAATTTGTTCTCATTGGTTCTGTGTTCTCGCACTAGCACCCCTTTTCTTTCCTGCACATTACCAATGAAATCATAAGCAACAATCATATATCACATTAATTTGGTAACTAAAATAAGATTTAATTGTGCAACCATTTCATTAAAATTCTGATTCACATTCATAGTTTACAAGTGCCTAATACTTCCATGGCAATGATAATAAAACATTTCAAAATGAAATACAAACACATTTTCATGAAATCACACTATGCATTGCCTAAAATATATCTAAGCATCTATAAGTATATAACAAAATTAAGACTATATTATTCACATGCAAAGCGGGGTCTTACAGGGTTTTGCAGCATTGCCAAAAGCGCGTGCCTTTTTGAGCCACATTGAAAGTTAGAACATCGCATTTGTGTTCGTGATGCATTTGTCATTGCGTGACGCATTTGCCTTTTTGAGCAATGCATTTGAATGAAGTGACACATGTGACACAAGTGCTCTGATGCGACGCAATTAACATGTCGCAACGCATTTGAAGTACAGAATGACGCAATTGTTGTTTCACGACACAAATGCAGTCAACGTGACACATTTGACTTTGATTAGGGCTGATTTTGATGCTTTTCAAATTTTGAAATATTTTTTGATGATACTGACAATTATCTAGAAGGTATTAACGCGTTGTTTGGCGTTGTGCAGAGACAACTAGCCCCCATATACACGCAAGAGAGCAGACCATCGACTTTCTGGTTTGTTGATCAGCTGACTCCATGAGAGCGACGACGATTGATGTCCCTAGGTTTGTTTTATGCTGCTTATATGCCCACTATTCGGGCAAATAGGGGACTATTGACGACGTTATGTGAGCGATGGCATTCAGAGACATGCTCCTTCCATCTGTCGATGGGAGAGGCGATCGTTACACTTGAGGATGTTTACCGCATTCTACATGTGTCAATCCGAGGAGAGCGGATCTTTTATGACCCTCACCATGGCCATCAGACTTTCACAGCATACTATCAGGATGAGGGTGCAAGACTCGGCATCCAGGGCTATGAGATCTGCTAGGAGTTTATGGCGGAGCATTATGCTCGGTTCGATGCGTTCTTGGCGACATTGATCGGCAGGATACTGATTCCTGACCGTCGCAGACATGGATTCCCTATTGGTTGGGGAGATGTCATAGTGGGGATGAGGCGGAACAGGACAGTATATGCCTGGGGGCCCTGTTTGTTGTGCACACTCTACCACCAACTTCACAAGGTTGCCTACAAGAGGGCAGAGAGCATTTCATGTGGCACCACACTCTTGATGATATGGGCATGGGAGTATATAGCGATATTTCGTCCACCCATTCAAAGACCACAATTAGTCGAGGGGATACCCTATGCGTATTACTATGTCAGTGCTCTTCAGCAAACACGGATGGGGGAGACAGTTTAGTGGCAGCATCAGATTGATACTATGGTGTCATTCATCTGGAGACCGTATAGAGACTGCCAGCAGTGGGATGATGAGGTCGACCATCTCAGCCTTTGTAGACAGTATCATTATCTGATAGGGATGACAGTGTAGAGCCAGTTGATTACAGAGATGTATTTGTTGCAGCGTGTCCTCAAACAGTTTGGAGAGCAGCAGGGTGTACCTACAGGCACAACCGAGTATGCTCGATCCTCCAGAGAGGTAGCTTGGGGGCCAGCAATTCCCATAGCCTTTGTCGAGCAGCAGATTGATGGGCTAGTAGCCCAGCAGTGGGGTTGGAGAGGTGGAGAGGGGGAATCAGGGACTGGAGATTATGAAGCTTAGGTGGTAAGGCACATGCATTCCGATTCTGCTGACAGATCGAGATGGGCCAACACACGGATCAAATCAGTCTCATAATTAAAGCAAAGGCAAGAAAAATCGAAATCAGAGAGGATCGTTGAAAGGATAAGTCGGTAAAGATCAGTCGAACAAAGCGAAGTCGAGATGAAATAAAGATCAGGATCAGCCGATCGAAGCGGGAGGATCCTGACCATCTCCGCTGGCTCGATCAATCCGGAAACAAAAGAGAAAAACTTATCCTCAAAATCGAAAGAACAATAAATTGAAATCCGGAAAAAACAAAACCGATCGGAAGGATAAAATAAAAAATCAATCGGCGACATTTAAAACCGATAAATCGTCGAAGAAACCAGCTTGAATGCCACGACAAACCAGAGGGTGGCAGATCTTCAGAGGAGACTAGATGAGAGTGTGGTGGAGGTCAGGGCACTGTGGGTAGAGCTAGAGGTGGCTCGAGTAGAGCAAGACCAGGCAATGATCCACTAGTAGGATTCAGCACAGTGGTGCATGGAATTTGTAGCGTTATGCTTAGGACCTTCTGGGGACATTGCTCGCGAGCTTGCCAGGGTGAGCACTCAGTTGGGGAAGTACAGGACACTATATGAGCAGGCAGTGCCTCCTAAGTGATGAGATCCTATACTGTTGCGGTCACAGACAAGGACAGGTAGTGGTCACAAATCAAGGAGTGGGAGCAGTAGGAGGAGTCACACGAGTGCAGGAGGGTCTACCTCATCAGGGCACACATCAGGGCACAGGTCCCGCCACTCTCACAGGCATGCCTTGAGTCATCATTCGAGCCACAGTCATAGGTCCGCTAGTTTAGGGAAAAGATTAGTACAGAGGCAGCCACTAGTGACAGAGCCTTCGGCCTCTTAGAGTCAAGCTGCAATGTCATCACAGGTGTCTATTGCCATGGAGATGATGTCATCAGTGTCAGTTCCATTGGTTGCACACAGAGAGGTTGCTACAGGTCCACCCATTGTCTTAGCGCCAGTCATAGATCCTCAGCCACCTCACTCTTCGCCACGAGGGGATGATGAGAGCCTTTCCTAGGGGCATGCTTATTGCATTTGCTTCTATGTTATGACACATTATGTATAGACCACTGAGCCTGCGAGCTCCATTTTTGGGATATCTATTGACTCTATCCTATGACATTGTATATTTTTACGAAATGATGCTATATGATGATGCAGTTTTGATGCGGGTCATATATGTGTTATGCGATGCTATTTGATTTATACATTATGATATATGTGATGTGATTCTTTATGTATGATGTCGATTTATGATGTATGGTGGTACTATTTATATGTCTTATCATGTATGTCCTATGATTCTTACTTATGATATGATGCCATGATGATGCAATGCTTATTTATCTTTTATGTTGATTTTGTGATGATGATAATGATATGCATAATGTATTTATTTGGATGGATGCCATGATGTTTATAATAATTTTAATGCAATATGCCGTGAAATGTATATGATTTAATGTTATGGATGATGTATGTATGGACCTAATGCAATGTTTATATGATCATGTATGCACTTATGTTTTGTATGTCACAGGATATCATCGTGAGATGGACTTAGAGAAGATGACCAAACCAAAGGAGATGCATGTTAGCTTCTAGACTAAATCCTTCAAAACTTTACCATAGGACTTGTACTTTTTATTGCTCTTAATCATCATTGGGTGAATTGTTGTAATGGCCAATAAACACCATGATATGACATAGATCAAGGTGTACAAGGTCGTACCATCACATAAGACAAGAAGTCATAGAAAAAGATGATCATGACTCATATGAAGAGCGCAAATGCCCCAGTCTTTTTGTCATAATCAACCACAAGCAGAAAAGATAAGGACAATTCATGAAATGTCATTACTTCTCTAAATCCTATTTCCAGGACATCCTTGAGAAACTAGTAGCATGATTGCCAAAATACAAACAGAGCCATTATCATGATACGTCATTGTTTTTCTAAATTATAAAATGAGGACCTCCCTAAGAAACTAGTAATCATGCATGTCAACAAGTCAAGTTAAACATCATGATACATCGCTGCTTCTCTAAATCCTGTTGCTAGAATCTCGTTGAAAAACTAGTAACATGATAAAAATCCAAAAGACAAGTGCCAAGTGTTTTCCAGGTGCATCTGGGTATCCTGTGTTTTAATGTCAAGATGTCAGGATTGATGACAATGAGATGTCGGGGTGTCAAAGTTTTGATGATGCCAAGATGACAAATGTCAAAGATTGCCAAATTTAGGAAGGACACATCCTGAATAATGTTGATGTCGAGAGGATTTGATCCCTTAAATGTCAAAAGGGTCCCTCAAAATGTCAGATGACAAGGACGGTGAAAATGCCTAGGAAGGACACATCCTAAGGCATAAATGACAGAGTTTTTTCTTCAAAAGGACACATCTGAAGAATACTAATGTCGAGAGGAGTGATCCTTAGATGTCAAAAGGATCTCTCAAAATGTCAAATGACAGTGATGATGCCTAGGAAGGACACATCCTAAGGCATGAATGACAGAGTCTATTCTTTAGAAGGACACATCTGAAAGATAACCAAGAGTTGACAGTTTGATAGGTTATGATCATTTGACTTGTTTTGATCAAGTTTTACTTGTGTTGACCATATGTCAATTTTTTTGACATGGTGATGTGATTGTCATGTTTGAATAAATGATTGTCATACTTTGTTTTTAGGAGTTTTATGTTTGGAAAATGATTTGTCTTGACTTGAAGACTCTTGTCGTGTGTTCCAATGTAATGTCATGAACCCTAATGGAATGACCTAGTGCGACCTCGGGGGCTCATCAACAGATGGCCTTGCCTACATCATACACTCAGAGACCTCATAGTTCGACACGACCAATGACTTTATCTTGATGACCAAAGATTGCGCCATGATTTTATTTTGACAAACCTAAAAGGACTAACCTAATGTCACGGGGACCCAAAAATGAGTCTTGCCTATGTAGCAAATGCACAGAGACAACGCAGTTAGGACAAATGACGAAGACTGATTGATTGACATGGTAGACTTGACAAGAGATGACTCTGTGTTTGCATTGTCTAGAATATGTGACCTTTTTGGGGTTTATTAAGGACATTTTTCAATTTTTAGGTCTTTCTTTAGGACATTTTGCGATATTTTTGGTCTTTTTTTAGGACATTTTGCAATGTTTGTCTTTTTTCAAGACTTTTTGCAATATTTTTGTTTTTTTCAGGAATTTTTACAATGTTTTTGTCTTTTTTCAAGACTTTTTACAATATTTTTGTATTTTTCAGGACGTTATACAATTGTCACGCCATGTACGATATCCACTACAGTCACATGATCAAAATTTTCCCCCAATTAGGTCCAAGACTTAGCCAATTTTAAAGGATGTGAAAGGGATGTGCCTATGGTACCAGATGGACAGTAAAGAGGACTTGATGTCAACCATTTATCAACCATGAGAGGAAGGGTATGATGTCATGGCAATTGGTGTGATAGTGATGGGAAATGTGTTCCATCCTAGGCCTAGGTAGATGAAGTAACAGTAGATGGCCGAGCAATGATTGACTATGCATGGTGCTTGTTTGTCAAGTTTTCACTATTGGACGAATTATTTTTCTTTACTATTTTTGTCATTTTGCTTTTTTTTTTGGTGTCGCCAAGACGCCTGTTTGCCAGGTTTTCATCAGGGCAACAATTTTTTTACCTTTTTTTTTGTATTTTAAGGTTTTTAGTTTGATCTTCTGATGTTATGCGTAGAACTTTCAGAGATGTAGACTATTGATAGGCTTTGTTAGTTGTTCACCATTTGCAGTAGCTAGTTGATACGCTTCAGACCAAAAGAAGATACGATGACATAAGGACCCAACCAGTTTGGTTCAAACTTGCTCGACTTTTCTCTGTCAACCTAGTTCTTAGGGTTCTGCATGAGGACTAACTCACCAATGCCAAATTTTTAGACCATGAATTTCTTATTGTAACTGCAACAAAGATGGTTCTGATACGCTTGGAGATGGTTAAGGGAATTTTGCCTTCTTTCTTCTAACATCTCCAACTCGTGCAAACACGACTGTCTATACTCATCATTAGTTAAACCCTTTAGGGAGACTCGTAGGGAAGGAATTTCAACCTCGATGGGCAAGATGGCCTTAGCTACAAAGACCAGGGAAAAATGAGTGGCTCCTGTAGGCGTACGAATGCTAGTACGGTAAGCCCATAGAGCAGGGTTGAGTTGAATATGCCAGTCATGGCTAGCATCATTGACAGTCTTTTTGAGGATTTTAACAATGGTTTTATTTGATGCCTCAGCTTGACATTTCCTTGTGGGTAATACGGAGATGAAAAATGGTGTTGGATGTGAAATTGCTCACATAACTCACGAACATCTTGGTTTTTAAACGGATGTCTGTTGTCAGTGATGATGGACTATGGAAGGCCATACTGACAAATGATGTAGTTAAGGATGAATTTGGATATTTGTTTGTCGGTTATGTATGTCAGGGGGATGGCCTCGATCCACTTTGTAAAATACTTAGTGGCAGTGATGATGAATTTGTGGCCATTGGACGATGTAGGATGGATCTTACCCACGAGGTCGAGTCCCCACTGAGCGAAGGGCCAAGGAGAGGTAATCGGGCGAAGTTCCTGCACTAGAGCGTGGATCAAATCATTGTGAACTTGGCATTGGTGACAAGTTTTGACATATTCTAGTGCATCTTTTTCAATGGTTGACCAGTAGTACCCAAGTCTCGTTATCTTCTTGGCCAGAGTAGGACCACTCGAATGAGACCCACATATACCCTCATGTATTTCTCTTAAGGTTGCATGTGCTTCATTAGTGTCGAGACATCTAAGAAGGGTGTCGTCAAAGCTATGGCGGTAAAGGGTGTCACTAACGATGGTGTATCTTGCGGCTTTTTGGATAAAAGACTTCCTCTAGTTATTGGAAAAATTAGGTGGAAGGGTTTCAGACTTAAGGTAGTCATAGATGTCTTGATACCAGGGAGAGTTGGGACCAACAAGTTCGTAGACCATTTATGACTTTAGAATGTCATAGGCAAGGACCAACAGTTGTTCTATTAGGAACTCCAGCTGAGGCATATTACTTGGAATGTCGAGGAGAGAGCCTATTGTAGCCATTGCATCTGCTGCTTTGTTATGTGCTCTCGAAACTTGTTCAAAAGTTACCATGTGGAAGTACATTTGAAAACTTTCAACCATTCATTTGTAGGGCATCAACTTTTCATCTTTTGTTGCATAGTCATCATTAACCTGGTTGATGACGAGCTGAGAACCCCCATAGACATGTAGTGTTTTGATTTTCCATTTTATTGTCATTCTAAGTCCTGTAACCAGTGCCTCATATTTTGCCATGTTGTTTGTGCATGGGAAAGCAATGCAGAAAGACTTAGGAATGGAGTCTCCTTGAGGGGTGATGAAAAAAATTCCTGCCCCCGAGCTATTATTAGTATGTGATCCGTCAAAGTAGAGTCTCCAAGGTGACTTAGGTTCTGTATGAAATATCGACTCATCTAGAAAATCTACCACTAACGGGTGATCACTTTGTAAAGGTGCATCCACCAGCTGGTCTGCTATGACTTGTCCTTTTATTGCCTTTCTTTATGCATATTGAATGTCATATTCATTGAGAATCATGACCCATTTTGCCAGATATCCTATTAATGCTGTCCGAATTAACAAATATTTGAGGGGGTTGATCTTTGCTACTAGGTGTGTCTGATGGCTTAACGTATAATGTCTTAGCTTATGTGCTGCAAAGACTACGGAAAGACAAGCTCGTTCAATTGATGTGTAGTTCAGTTCATACCCGACCAATGTCCAACCGATGTAATATATAGCTCTTTCTTTTTCTTCTTGGTGATTTTGTGCTAGTAATGCCCCCAATGTTGAATTAGTGGCAGAGATGTATAGGATCAATGGTTTTCCGTGAATGGGTGATATGAGGATTGCCGGTGATAGTAAGTAGTCTTTTATTTGTTGAAAGGCATCTTGGCATTTGTTTGTCCACACAAAGGGGATACCTTTGCACATAAGATATTGGAATGGGTGACACTTGTCAGCCAATTGTGCTATAAAGCACCAAGATAGATTGTACCCTTCCTTGTAGGGTTCTGAGTTCACTAATTCCTCAGGGCAGAGGCATGTCTATGATGACTTTGACTTTTGCTGGATCAACTTCAATGCCTCTTTGAGAAAATATGTATCCCAAGATTTTACCTGATGTTACACCGAAGACACATTTCTTAGGATTCAGTTGGACTTTGTACTCTTCTAGTCTCTTGAAAATTGTTTATAACACCTTCAAATGATCCTTTCTTGTTATTGATTTAGCCAAGAGGTCATCTATGTAATCTTCCATTATTTTATGCATCATGTCATGAAAGATTGTGGTCATAGCCCTCTAATATGTGGCACCTACATTTTTAAGACCAAATGGCATGACATTCCAATAGTATGTACCCCAAGGGCAAGTGAATGTTGTTTTATGTTGGTCTTCAGGGGCAATACGAATCTAATTATATCCAGAGAAACCGTCCATGAGGGACAACATCTGATATCTTATTGTGAGGTCAATTATGATATCAATATTCGATAAAGGAAAGTCATCTTTTGGGCATGCCTTATTTAGGTCTCTAAAATCTGTGTAGACGCAGATCATACCATTTGGCTTTGTTACTGGCACCAGGTTAGATATCCATTCAGCATAATCAATAGACCATATGAACCCAGTGTCTAGAAGTTTCTTCAATTCAGCCTTGACCAATAGAGTGACCTGAGGATGCATTTTGTGTAACTTCTGTTTGAATGGTTTGGCATTAGGAAATAATGGTAGATGGTGCAGAACCAGTTATGGGTCTAATCCTGGCATGTGAGCATAGGACCATGTGAAGTTGACTTTACATTCTGCAAAAAAATTGTGAAATTTTGGTCTCTCTTCTACAGTCAAGGATGCAGCGAAGAGGACCATTTTGGGATCTTCTGCAGTTGATATGTTGTCTTATATGGTGTCCTCTATGAGCATAGCTGATTTTTCTTTTGTTATGGGAAGAAAGTCCAGTCCTCCATTTTTGGGCGCCTCAGAGAGGTTTTCACCCACAGATATGTCCTTTGTTTTTACTTTTTTGTCGTCAGAAGGTTCCTTTTGGTTTTCACCTAAAGATGTTTCATTTTTATTTTTAATTTTGCGACTGGAGGACGGAGTAGTCTTGCCAAAGTAGGCCACACAATCTAGATCAATGGTGAATCCTGCCTTGTGATCACCACTAGGTATGCCCTCATGTAATCCCATAAACTCTGCAATTGCCTCATCATTCTGAAAGGTGTCCAGGACTGGCAGGAATGTTGGTCCCAATTGACTAGTTGAGGATAAACTAGGGAAATGCCATTGTCTGTGTTGGTGAATTGAGGGGAGGATGCAGAAAGCATGCAGATGGATTCAATGATATTGTCGATGAAACTATCATCGTCCAATTCCACATCAGACTCTATCCAATATTCCCCTTCACTTGTTTCATATTCGTTGTCAAAATAAGGGGTGAAGGACTCAGAGTTATGATTGTCAGTGTCATTTGGTACTTCAAATGGGTTGGATTGATGGGATTCAGATGGTGGGTCTTGTATGTCATGGGGAATGGTAATGGGACTTTGACTGTTCGGTGCCTGATCAATTTTAAATGTTTGCCAAAATCTTTGTTCAGAGGTCAGTTCCCCATCTTCAAGGAACAAATCATTGAAGGATTGTTCAAAGCCAAATTCCCACTCTTGGGAGTCAGTTTCGGTGAAGGTTTCCTTAGTGGTCTCGACACTTTTTGAAGCATTCACTCGCTCACTCAAAATTCCATTGGTACGTCAATCGTCATTGTCGAGTGATCCAAACCCTAATCCAAGATACTTTGGTATTTTTAAAGGTTCTATGGGCTCTCTTCATCCAGTTTTATTTCTGCCTAGGCCACTAGTGCCATCGTAGCCCTTAGCCTTCATTATGTCATATCCCTTGCCGTATTTCTTAACTGGTAATGGGGATAGGTCGGCCATATCTTTATAGAGCCATCTTGTAATATTAACAAGGTCCTCGTTACTCATGTCTCCCCATTTGATGAAAACTGTTTTTGGTGGAACTTTGAAAATTTCTTTGGGTTCCATTCTAAAAAATGGCCGACCATAAAACTTCAAAGACTTGGGTATTGTTGTTATGCTATATGTTGTATGTAGTTTGAATTCTCCACAGCTGAGGTCCTGGATCTTGACAATGGTTTCAGCCTTAGGGTTTGTGGAAGATGGTGGTGTGGTGACATGGACAAAGCAGACGTTGAAGATGATGCGAGTGTGGATGGGTCAATGTATTTGGAAGAAGAGGAGCCAGGTGCTTCTCGGTTAATAGGCACTTGGTTTGTAGAAATGCCCCTTAGGTTGGTACAATATTGAAAAGGGTCGGGGTCTCCATATATGGTTATTTCTATGCCATCAAATGGGAATTTTAAGCATTGGTGATATGTAGCAGGTTGTATCCACAATGACTGGTCCCACTCTGATAGGAAGAGAAATAATGCCTCGTGAAGAGCGTTCTTTTTCATCATATGCTTTTATGACTATACTCTTTGTAGGGTCTACACATGCAACAAAAAACCCTAGAGCCTTAACCAGTTTTAGGGAGCATATGTTCAATCCTGCTTTGCCATCTACTAAAACTCTTCTGACCTTGTGCTTATGGATGAAAGTTTCAATGTGTAATGCATCATTGTGGTTAGTCTTAGGTGACGTGTAGTCTTGATCAGAAAAGGTGGCGTGGTGAGGCATAGTGAGGTATCCCACCAAGGTCTCAAACTGATTGACATCAATATCCTTAGGGACTGACGACTCTTGCAAGGTTTTATCCAGTATAGCCTTATGCGTGGGAGATATGCGAAGCAACTCGAGTATAGAAATTTGTGTGGGAGTTTTGCCAAGCTGGTCGATAAGGTTAAACTAACTCTTGGGTTGCCATTGCTTTGTGGTCAAGGTGGGTTGTGATTGTTTAGGAGATGGACCAGGTATGGTGATTTTAGGTTGCCTAGCAGAAGGTGGGCCAGCTATGGTAACTTTGCCACTTCAAGTAGTAGCATTGCATCGGGATGCTCTCTTGACTATGATGGTATTGACACATTCATTATCAGTTCGGATATTGTTTATAGTGGTTCCACCAGAATAGTCATACTTGGCTTAGGCGAAGTTGGCTTGATTATTGTTTATCTTTGGACCTGACGTGGAAGCATTACTAGAACCATGGTCTTGCAGTGGGTTCTTATGAATGGTATGATCTGAATTAGAGGAAAATTGTGGTCCACCTACCTCAATGATAGAATTCTTTATAAGGTCTTGTACCAGATTTTTTAGTTGTTGACAGGAAGAAGTTTTATGTCCTTTTTCCCGATGATAATCGCAAAATGCATTATCATCCCACCGTGCTAGTTTGAATTGTCTTGGGTCATATGGTTTTGGTTCTTGAAGTGTGATGACACCATTCTAAAGGGATTTCTTGAGGACTTCCTCAATGGGCTCACCCAAGGGAGTGTATGTGCGACCCCTAGGGAATTGTCTCATCTGACGGTATTGTCCTTGATTATTTTGGTTGCTTTGGTTGTTTTGGGGGACATTGGTAGGGGGCGTCAATATTGTCATTGATTTTTTTTGCGGTTGAACCCCTTTTAGAGCCAGTACAGGACCCATAGTGTTTG